>QQSS02230368.1:0-10289 GCA_003687565.2 Craspedacusta sowerbii | reverse complement strand
ACGACGACGACGACGACGACGACGACGACGACGACGACGACGACGACGACGACGACGATGATGATGATGATGATGATCACGTTTCAGTTTGCATGCGCGCATGTGTGCAAATAAATGTTTCAATGCTGTTAGGATTACGTTGCACACGATTTGGACACAAGATAGGATCTCAACATACCTTATTGTAATATAAGCATGGCCTGCTACTAACAACGAAACATAGACGAAGCTGATATTCTCTTGCGGCGTATGCATGGCCACATTGCAGTATGTTGGGCCAACGCAACGAAACTGAATTTTGCTGGCAATCGACTACCGTAAGACTAGTCACCGACCCATAAACTTCTAAAGACAGAAACACAATGACAACTTGGACAACATTTCTTAGCAGCTTATGTCAAAGATATCAAAATTATTCACTACATATTTTACGAATATATATATATATATATATATATATATATATATATATATATATAATGTAAGGATAGGTCTCATTGTAATTACTTGTTAAGAGATCAAAATCTTCTGATGAATGCAATTAGCATGAAACAGGCTGTCAAGATCTACACGTTGTCCAGACGTATTCTTTCTCAGTAATATATATATATATATATATACATATATATATATATACATATATATATATAATATTATATATACATTACATAATACATATATATAATATAAACAATAAATATAGTATATATATATATATATATATATATATACATATACGTATATAAAACACAGGAATCAATCGACGTATATCAGAAAAGGAGACTCATACCTGATAACCATATTGTCTTCGTATATGGGCGCGAGACTCTTCGGCTACCCAAACCCTCAATCGATACCTCAAAGGAAGTGTTTTGTCCTTGACCATAATAACTTGGACATGTGCATCTTCCTTTCTTCAGTTCGGCAGAGAAGCTGCAGCTATATGGAAGGATCAGTTCCTTTTCGTTTTCCTGACTCACTATAAGACTGAAGTTTCCTTGAAGAGCCGACTCAAACTCTACAACTGTCTTAAAGTAACAATGGTCAACTGTTTCAAAGGTCAAAGATGTTATGTTGATAGGATACAAATCGAAGGCGCGAACAGCTAAAAGAAATAAAAGAACGAGCTCATATTATCATAACCTAATTCAATATAACAATAACAATCAATAAAACTTACGATAAACAATAACATCCAACAATAGAACCAGCCACGAAGTAGCAAACATGGTAACATGTTGATTTTGATGATTTTCGATAATCATAAGGGTTAACGAAGATAAATAGTGAACTGGAACCCTCTGTTTGGAACATACACAATATTCGCGATGAATTTTTAGTATTCGTGACATAGAGAAGCAGCCAATAACTTCCGAGAATTTAATAGCAACTAAATTCGACCAGAAAATTTTCACCGAAAATGAAGCTAAGTGATCGCATTGAATATTAAAGCAAGTCTTCTAAGAAAAATTACCTGTACCTGTCAAAATCCATAACAGTGAAAATCTGATTTTAAAAGCCATGCACGGAACAAGTCGAAGCAGAAGTCATTATTTCACGTGGATCTCTAGCCCCTCGTGTCAGACGTGCTAGATAGCCATACTGCAAGGGTTCACAAAGAAAGAATACAAAAGACTTTACCCTATACTTAGCTCCATATGAAACCATGCAATCAAAACGCATAGGCAAGAGCTACCGTGAACGACATTCCCATAATCAGCGCAGACAATAATGAAGCAGGCACCCTGGCCTGACATCTAAAACATCCCATTTGACAGCCTCGAAACATCGCGTAAATGAAATCGCGTGAGACCATAATATTAGATGTAAATAAAATCTTTAATAACAATGAAACATATTTGTTTTGGTGGGTATCTTTCAAAACTATAACAAGCTCAACCGCAAATTTTAAGGCAGTAGTTTAGAGTATCAGAAAAAGAAACAACTGTCAAACGATATGCAAGCGTTCATATAAAAGTGATCGTATGACTATAAAGTTGACAGTACTGGCACCACCATCCATTACGTCGATGCGCAGAGTTACGAAAGGGAGATCATTCATAAATTAAAGACACTAACAAAGACACATAAAAGCTAAGACTTAATTGCGATCATTACCACTATGCAGAGACCATAGAAGAGAAAGCCAATCTAAGAAAAGAAGAGAAAGCCAAACTAAGATAAGTAAGAAATCTCTATAGATGTAGGTCGCGTGCAACATGAGTCACAACATGCGTTTTCTCACGCATGGCATGCAACCCACTTCAGAGACAAACAACCGGAAGCGAGAATATCAAATAACTATTGAACACGAAAGAAGCGTCATAAGAAAATCAAACGCAACATCCCTTCAGGTAGAACGATGCATTTGAAATCATCTACAACAATTTTCTCTAAGGCAAAACAAAAGGAACGCGATCAGGTCTCCCATTCCTTTTCTTATACATAAAAATACAAGCCTCTCTCATGGCAGCGACAAAGATCTAGCAGAACTGCTTCTCAGAAAATATAAACTTTCAATAAAGCTTCATCGTTGTGATGCAGATTATTTACAAAATGAACAAATTCAAAAATGTTATGAGCAATCAAAATTAAACTACATATGCTACAGTTCATGAAGAGCCTGCAAGAAACGCCAGGCAGCGGTTGTTGCAAGTAACTGCATACAGTCACGAAAAAATCTTTCCCAGAGTAACAGTATCCCTAATCTCCTCGCTGTGAAACATCAATCTGTCATTACACATTCGCCAGATGCGAATTGAGGCGCGGAATTAACTGAGAAGTTTCACTAGAATTGGCTTCCTTGTTATCTGCCGGGCGCTCACCGCGTGTTAGAGTTCCGCTGCGACGGCTGAGGTCGCTCGTTCTCTCACTTACGATGCGAGGACGACGGCAACACAAGGCACGAAATCCTTCACGGAAATTTTGATTCAATATCGCATAAATGTAAGGATTGTATGAGCTGTTGGCAAAACCAAGGACATTCGCAGGAAGCCAGATTTTGCTGAAAGGAACCAAACACAATCGGAGTCTATTAAGATTGTCCAACACAGTTATTCAGATCCTTACAACAATTCTGAATATAAAATATTAACTCCAAAGTATTTTCTACTAGTAACATAAAGAATCTTATGGCCACGCTTCAGTTAGAAGAATAACAGCAGAGCAATCGTTTATAAGAACATCTGCATACAAATAGGGCGTGTGTGTACATGAACAAGACAAAAAAGTTGCGTGCCAAATGTCAGGCAAGCTCAAGGACAAAGTGGAAAACAGACAAACATGTTGACGAAAATAACATGACGGATATGTGAACTTGTATTACCATACTCAAGTTTTGTTACTCAAGTCAGTAACGTACCAAATAAAAAACGAAATACGCCATATACCACGGAAAATATCATAATTATCAGAACGCTAGAACGCTAGTAACGGTTAAGACTGAGTGGGGGCACGTCAAGAGGAAAAAGTACATTTACACACATAAACGCCCAAAGCACACAACGCTGACTTAAGTCAGAAAACGGAAAAACGAATTTCTCACGCGTGATTCTTGCATAAGCTTATTATCTGAGACTAACCTACGTCTTACTTTGTTGTGAAATACAGTCCACCCTTTTTATTTCAAGATACTTTGCTTTTAAAACTCTCGACGCTTGTGATCTATGTAACGCAGTCGATATAAAGGCGACTCCCATTACCACAAGCTTCGAGCTTCCGCATGTTTCAGCCTTATTATCAACGCTTTGTTACGACTTTCTCGGTCCCCGGCATGGTGCTTGGTATGTATTTCCTTTTTTTTTTTTTTTTGTAGCTCGCAAATTACCGGAACTATACTTAGGACAGGCTGGCCGGCGTATCACATTCCTTAAGTTTTCATACGTTTCATCATGTGTTGAAAGCCTTATCGCCCGTTTTGGATATATATTATTGCAGAGTGAATCCTGCGGCATTAACGGACATAATTTTTCATTTACAGCTGTAAAGCCTTGTAGAAATTTTATAACTAGTAACTCTTTTTATAATACGGAGTGCCACAGCCCAAACACATATCACCCTCACACCACTAATGCACGCCTACAATATATGTAAATATTTTTTTTTTAATTCCACACACCTGGGCCTGGGCATTATATAATTGTAATCTGTAAATGCAGTTTCTCAAAGATAAAGGCACCAGCCCATTCGCTGGTGCCGCCAGGCAACCGGAAAAAATAAAAAAAGAAAGTACATTTAAGAATTACATACAACAAGTTCGCTGGACGAGTGGTTGGGTATGAGAAATATATAGTTATGGAGAGGGATGAAGAGGGAAAACGTGTTGCCAAACGCTTTGGCGTACATATTGAGGTAGCTAGGAGGGATGAAGAGAAGGAAGGGGGTAAGAAGAAGTCGGCGGTATGCGAACATTAGAAGGGGCGTGAATCTTGAGAGTATAAAAGTGTTCAGAAACTCACCACAGTGTTCAAATGCAGGTGGATTGAACATTGATACGAAAAGAATAAACTATTGCTAAGCTACCGGTATAAACAAAGCTAAGCCTGCATTCCTTTGCACATAAAGGCAGCGGAACTACAGAAGTACATGATCTTTGATTCTTCGTAAATCAATGTAAGGTAAAAAGATCAATCTAATATTTAAATACAGATTCAAATACTATGGAAATAATGTTTGAAGCTCACAATGCCTAAACAAAATGCCGAAAATAAAGACACAATTAGGAAGTTAAGGTTAGTTTCCCCACCTGAATACATGTTCAGGAATTGCATCAAACTTTTTCAACATATAAAGAACATTAAATGGAGTCCAGGAAATCACAAATACTATAGTGGCTACAAACATCATCCTTGCAGCAGATCTTTTTCTGGATGAAACAATGGGAGGACATTCTTCAAGTATTGGCACACGCATTCGAATATAGCCATATATTCTAGTGTATGAAAATACCATAGCTAGGACAGGAGCCAAATATGTCATAAAGAAAATGACAAAGGCATATCCTGCATAGAACCTTGCACTTGGCCACCTCGAGTGGCAGTCACATAAAATGGAATTGGGGTCACCACTTGAGCCACAAGTAAACAAGAATGGAAAATAAACAAAGCCACTCCCAAGCCATGCTCCCAAAACAATGATCCATCCATTCACGACACGTCGCTCATGTGCACAGCATATACTGTAATAGCGGTCCATGCTAATATATGCCAGGGACAGGGTTGCACAACCTAGACATATATCTGTTGTGTAGATAGCCATCTTGCATCCATACTCTCCTTCAAAATAAAAATACGACCTGGTTACCAATATCAAATACACAAAAAAACTAGATAGCATTTATCATACAGCATTTGATTTTAAAAATTGCTCTTGCTTTGTTGTTGCACAATTTCTTTGTCAGAGACTGGTCTTTCTTAGTAGATGAACATAAACTAAAATCTTGAATGATATGTAGGGCTATCACACCACTGATAGTAAATCACCTATAAACTAACAACTCCGCACAAAAGACCAAAAGTAGCTATATCATACCAAGTTGCAGACCAAAATACATCAGTAGTTGTGAGATAGAAGCTATTGCGAAGCCCATATCAGATATCGCCAAATTCATGACCAAACCATAACAAGGTTTCCACAGCTTTCGACTGCAACTAATGGTCAAACAGACCACAATGTTACCAACAATTCCAAGAACTAAGAGAATCGTATATGGAGGGACTACATAAGCCAAAAGCATCCCAGATCGATTGTAATACTTTTCACTTGCATGACCTTCCCATAAAATAGCACCATATAGGCTTGCATTCATTTGAAGTATCAATGCAGACTTGAACTGCTAAAACAAAAACATCTTATATGTAAAACCAGTGCGATCCCAAAACATTTCTGAAAGGGATGGACTTTTAAAGTTCCTCCTAAGTAGAAAAACACTGCTGGCAAAAGCAAAGTCACAACATTTGCGTAAAGCCTCCCAGGCCAGTTCTTACTCTCAAATAAACTGCATATTAAGCCTTTTGCTACAACTGCAATTATTTTCCTTCTTTGCACTTTGCATGTATTTCAAGTACATTACCATTGTCTGCGACCAACTTCACAGATTATGCAGTCTACTGCACATAAATTCCTAACATGGGTAAGTTTTCACTTGAACGTGTGATGTTTGACTAAAAAGATCATCTTAATTACAAGGAATTAAGCCTCCCACATATCTTTGATAGTGTTCATCATAGAAGCAATGGCTGTGAATAAACGAGGGTATTTCTTCATTAGCAAGATGTTTTTCAAACATGATTGTTTTTTCCATCAGAATCCTAATTAAGGTGGTAAGACCTCGAAAAAACTCTCATAGTAGCTTGCATGAAAGCATTTTAACTTGTATGTGAAGATCTTCTTAGAACTTTGTCTCTAACAGTAAGCTGCTGTTAATCTATTAATTTAAGGAAGGATGGGGTCAGGAGTCCACAACAACAACACTACCAACAACATCAACAACATCAACAACATGAAAAATAACAATAACAGTCAATAAGAGCAGAATTACTTTCGCTAAAGCTAAAGCTTTACGGCCAACATCTCCGATGAATTATGTTTAAACTGAAATTCACATGAGATGTAAAGACCCAGAAATTTGTAATTTACAAGTTTACACTTTAAAAGTGTTATCTAGAAACCACCAAGACTGCACAGCATGAGCCAATGAAACTTTAGTAAAAGTTGTTGTTGCCTTGTTACCATAACAAATTATTCCTTCTTGCTATAGATTATAATGCACTTTCTTTGTTGCTAAATTTATTTTATGTGCACCACCTGCATTATCAGATAGTTACACTTAAATAATATGCAAGTATTCAATCACACAATAATTGGTGCTTTCAATAAGCCCAGTCTTTATAAATATCTAGCTTGCTTATACATAGATGATAACCACAATGATGGTTTCTCAAAAACATGTCCTCAAAATAATGTAATACGAAAGTCTGCCTTATGCTTATGCTTTAAGAATCTGATAGCCTCCAACTGTAACGCAAGAAAACTTCACAAATGTTAGTTCAAAGTGGCCAGTTTTAAATTGATGGAAGCAAAAACACGCTCTATTTATTCTCATTTTCACGCAAAATACTGAAAGATAATCAAACTTTAAAAAGACAGATTTTCTCCTTCATTCATTGATTCAGCAAGCATTCACAAGTATAAGAAACAACACCTAAAATTCAATCGCCTAAAATTTTGGGTTAACTCATTCGACAAGAGTGAAAAAACGCTCAAATAAGAAACATTGTTCGAATCAAAAAAGGCAATCAGATTCATAGGAACAAACAGCGGAACTCAAAACTCAGGGCCACACGCGATAGAGTTTCCCACAATAGTAGAGGTCCACCAATCAGAAGGCAGTCTCGTTGCCGATTCTTCGCTTGAACAGGACACAGGAACTTCGGGTGATTAGTGGGTTCAAGGTGTCTGGTGGCCATCTTGTGCGTTGGCCTCTCTTGCTTGGAAACTGTAGATAGATTATTTTCTGAATTGCAGCGCGTATTGGTATTTGTGACAGGATGCTGAGGAGTTTATCGACTTCAGTACATGAATTAAGTCTATCAACTCATGTGCTGAAAGTTGATAAGTTCAGCTGTGCGAGAGCTCAATCCTGACTAAGTGAACCAGTTGGTAGAGACAGCGAGTTAAGTATTTCAATATTGTTGCCTACGCGGAAAACTTTTTTTGATCCTTGATAATGCATGCTTACAAAATTTTAGCGGGACTAGCAACATCTCACAACTGAAAGAAAACTTGCAGTCGTCCTAAGAACGAACTACAAGGCTGATAGTCATCTGGCATTTGTAAGTACTATTATAGTATAGGTGAAACCAGCGTTTGGTATGTACACAGCTGCATAAATGAATTTCATGAACAATTAGTGTAGCATGATATAATACAGACTAAGAACATTCATGTGTCTAAAGAAAGTAATGCATGTGCTAAATCCATGACAATTGAAGTTTCTATGTAATGTGTCCAGACAAGGGTTATGGTGGCTTTGCTATATTTATGGCATGACTTTACTTAATCAGAATCAAGGGTTGCCATATTGCTATATGAAGCACAGGTCTAAGTGTAGAATTTATTATTCTTCATGTTGTCTGATGAAATTTATTTGAAGAATTGTACCGAGGTAATCAGAATTAATTACCTAAGAAGATCTTGAATGTTAAGTGATGACTGTCGCTGATTACTTGCAATCGTGCTTGCAACGTAACTCTTCAACTAAGTCAGTCATTGGTAAACCAATATCAAGGCAGAATCTATTTTTGGAGCAAGTAGATGTGACTGTCTAGGTCAGAAGTTTCACCTTTTGTTTACTGCCATAGAGTTTCCAAGTCATAAAAAACTTTACACCTTAAAGAGAAAAAATAATGTCCCCAGTAACTGGTCTTAAAGAATATAGATGTTTAAAGTTAGGCGCATAGCAGTATTTGTTTTGCATACTTTTTTGGGACGATACCCTCACTGAGCTGAGTAAGACTATGGACAGTGAACTCAACAGAATGGAGAGCTTGAACAAAGATGTCAAAGCAGCATAACTGATACCCTAAGACTATGAAGAAGCTGTGCGAAGCTTATGCACCACCACCCAATCAAACCTTCTATAAAAAAGAATGATGTTAGGCATTGCAGTCCCTCTTGAAAGTTGTTATTCAAGTCCGTAATTCTGCAGCATATTTTAAAGTGTACATGCCTCTCTTCAACTAATAAACAAAAAGCAAGGTTTGTGTTTATTTTAAATGGATTGCTGATTTGAGGTTTACAGGGTTGCAAACTTGGTGCTCAGAAAACCTCTTGCGAACATATTTGCTCTGACCTATCTACATAGATTTACATCAGATTTAGATGTTAGGTAAATAAATATCCAGATCATTTCTTTGCAAGATCTTTCTCGTGAGCAGAAATTTGTTTAGAGGGATGGATTGAGGGATGATTTCAAAATTAGTGGCATGCAAGCCGAACGTTTTTGGGATTTGTATGGCCTTTCATATTGTCAGTCTCACACACAAAGTGAAGCCCATTTTCTTTTTTTTTTTTTTTGCAATTAACTTCTGTGAAAATCTTGACAACAGAGAGTGCCTGAACATCTGTCAGAAATAAATAAAACCATAGGGCTTTCAAACTCGTGCCATGATCATTTACTGTTGCACCATAATCATATGGTTTTTAGTTTTTTTCGCTGTACAAGTTTCATCCCGCATTTTATCCCCACTAATTGTGACCTACTGTTGAGGTCACAATACATTCAGTAGGGAGATGTCATTCTCTATAGTCTTCGTCGCAAAGTATATTTACAAAAACTGCGATAAGCGAAGATACCTTCTCATCCACATTCCCAATATATACAGAAAATTTTCACTTGCGAAGCCAAGTAAGCGGAGAGTATAAATGGCGAAACGTATCAGAATTAACGATAAGATCCTCCAAATCAGCTTATTCTCTTCTGGTACCATCAGAAACAAAAAGGAAATTGCTCTGAACTCGAAATTAAGTCTTTAGCCCATTTAAGATTTAAATTTCTAGTTCAGAGCCTTACGCCAGTGCAACCACGACACATTACTTCGACCCAACAGGGCAAA
Source organism: Craspedacusta sowerbii (assembly GCA_003687565.2). Taxonomy (NCBI): domain Eukaryota; kingdom Metazoa; phylum Cnidaria; class Hydrozoa; order Limnomedusae; family Olindiidae; genus Craspedacusta; species Craspedacusta sowerbii. The sequence continues at coordinate 675 of QQSS02230368.1, read as the reverse complement.
TACCCGTAGAACATGTGTAGATCTAAAATCCAAAACAAGGCTGCCTGCCTATTGTGTTGCTGCCGCACTCTGATTGGTGGGACCTCTACTATTATGGGAAAAAAAATGTCGCGGGCCGCAATCCTAAAAGACGGACTCTCTGGCAAGATAAAAAAAGTTGGCTCAGGATTTTAATAGAATAATTGCTGGCAAAAAAAAAACTTTAATTACTGGCAGGATTCTGAAGTGTGCAGGTTCGATGTTGGAAGCCGGAGGCATGTTGGAAGCGGAAGTAATCAGATGGTTCCCACGAGATAACGTGATGGATTAAGGTTGCAAAGGTATTGGCGCCTATTCTGCATGCTTACCGAAAGGCATTCCGCTGGACCACATGGATAGCTGCAACGTGAAAAACTGCACGCTTCAAACGTCATGCAAGAATATGGACTACCTAGACAATAAAACACTATTAACTTACTATATATTAAGTATTTACATTGTGATACTAAAACGATCAGGGTTCGGATTTTTTTTCGAGCGAAAGTATTCGGAGAGAAGTCGTATACTCCAGACGTGAGGGTAGTGACCTACAAAGCGGCGCCATTATTATTTAACGCTCATCATTCGTATTGTAAACTACGGTATGCTCCGATAGCATGCAATTTTCTGATCCCATTCGTGCTTGCTTCTTTGGTT
>QQSS02230335.1:0-10289 GCA_003687565.2 Craspedacusta sowerbii | reverse complement strand
ACATACATACATACATACATACATACATACATACATACATACATACATACATACATACATGCATACATGCATACATAGTACACGTAAATGGTGCATGTGCGTCTGTCAATGAGACCGTCCACAATATCCGACAGTGATGTTGCTCAGCCTTCAAATCTTCGTTTATTTATTGTGAATAAAAGGCTTCAAGGGAACCGCGTCACCGGTGCAAAACAGCATATGAAATGTCAAAATAGAAAAAATTACGTTCTGATTTTACGTTGACTTTATAGCTTGCAATAAGTTTTTATACGAAGTAATCTTTCAAAGAAAGGGCTAACTACCGCTGCGACTCTACGCTCGCTAAGGCTTCCAAATTCAAGACCAGAACGCATCAGAATTGTGCTTATTTGGCGGTAAAATATGCATTATTGATTTAGCTTTGCCTGCGACCATTATTTCTGCGGTAAAAAATCGCGTCTATCGAACGTAGTTTTACCTAGCCTTGGGTTTTCTTCGGAGATTTTCTTTAAGGATTGTCGATGAGTCAAAAAATATTCCTATCTATTTGGGGGGTGATATTGTCGCACTGTGATTCCTATTTTGCAACGGATTCGTTCATCAGGATGTCAGTACTTCCTTCTATGAAGTCAAGCTAATTTCATGCTACAACCCGTTATTCCAAACGCAAAGCCACGAATCTCCACTTAATTTCTAAAATTTATTGTTGGACACCTTGTGGCTTAATTAGAATTGTGTTGCAACCGATATGTGATGAACAAGCAGCGAATTATGAAGAAAGTAATTAGAACTGTATTGCTTAATTAGAACTGTGTTGCAACCGATGTGTGATGAACAAGCAGCGAATTATGAAGAAATTAATTAGAACTATGTTGCTTAATTAGAACTGTGTCGCAACTGATATGTGATGAGCTGAGATCCATGAAGAAAATAAATAGAAGAAGTAATGGCTAATCACGCACTGGATGGAGCGTGATCTGATAGATCGAAGCGAAATACAGACGATCACGTTCTTTAAGTTTTGTTTACGATCTACCGCAACGGACGGACCCATGTTATCGTCGGTCTACCAATCGAAACCGAAGGAAACGGATCAATTGCTTTTCTGTCGGAAGGCGTCATATAGAAGATCCATATTTGTAATGGATCGGCAAAGGATTCTCTAACATTAATACGCTTTTTGCGGCTGGCGTCCTTCATAAGATCTGCAAAGAGGAAGCACATGGTCCATGGTTCTATCGCAAGCAGTTTGCTTCTTTATATAAACTTCTTCCTTGTCAGCTAGTTGCGTCATAGCGCCTTCCAAAGCCTCTTCTGACGCAGAAAAGCATTGTCTAGGTCGTGATAGGTAACTCTGTTTATTTGAAAGCTTTGAGTTCAATTTTTGCATTGTGATGGAATTATATCTTTCTATCTTAGCTTTCGACTTCATAATGGCAATTAATTTCCGGTGAACTTTTGAAGCTTAGCTGCTTTCAAAATCGCCTTTCTAAAATTGGGTGTTTGTATTACAGGTTATTGATGGCAAACAACATTGGTGAATTATTCGCTAGGGTGCTGTGTTAAGAAATGATCCATAATAACTCCACACCAGGATTTATTTTTCCCTCGGATCCGAACTACCTCAAGGGATCTCTGTACGCAGGAGCGGCCTTGTTGATTGCCTTCGAGAATGTAATGGTGGTGATCTCGTTCAAGCTTCGGCAGAAGATGAACCGCGGAATGCCCGATTTGCTAATTTTGAACTTAGCACTGAGCGCTATATGTACTTGCGCTGCTGTTGCAGGCATTGCTGCGTACGTTGTTTTCACTGCCTCCCAAGCGCAGCACGAAGGAAGTGTGTTTTGTAAGATCCAGTATTTCTTTGGCACATCGTTGCGACTCACTGAACTGGCGACGACCACCGTGATCTCCATGGACAGATTAGTTGCGCTGTGGAAGCCGTTTTTTTATCGACGGAAAGTCAAAGTTCTGCATGGAGTGCTCGTCTGTCTTCTCATATGGCTTGGATCAGGTACCGTTGCCGCTCTACCATTCTTCGGCTACGGCAGGATCGACAGCGGAATGGAGTGCATATGTGTTACGGAGTGGAGGCACCCTCTGGCTTTGGCGATCGCTTTTAACGTTTACGTGCAGTTCGCCATCGTTTTCATATGCTATATAGAGATTTTTCGCTGCATAAGCAAGTTCGTAAAACGGCAAAATTCGATGACCATGTCGAAATCAATGAATTCGGCACAAGCGCCTTTATTCTCGAATAGCCAGCCAATTCTTACAATTGACAGCATGCTTTCTGGCTTGGATCCTTCCGAGTCCAGCTCTTCGGTGGGACCCATTCCTGGAATTTATGGCTCCATTGAGCCAGAAGTATATAAACCAGTGTCCTTCTCGAATAAAGCCTTTCTTAGCAGCCATACGCATCTCCCACCGATTCTGGAGCACGACAGGTCGGATGCGTTCCAGGTTTCAGTGAAGAAGTTCATTTCATTTGAAAATGATAACTTCAAGGCCAAACTGAAAGTTGAGCGAACTGAGATTAGTAGCTTTGAAAGCAAAATGAACCACCTCAAGTCTAGTGAGAGTATAGACTTAAGAATCAAGGCAGCAGTTAACTCTTCGTCATCGTGGGATGGTTCACTGGAGCAGCATTGCCCTGCAAAATCAAGCCAAACCATGCGACCTTCAACCTACTCACGTAGGTTTAGCTTTCCCTTAACTAGAGCCAGAAGTGACGCTCTTGCCCACGCGGATCGTCGTGGAAACCAGGAGTTGGGGATACTTCGTCAGTGGAGTCTAATGGTTCGGGAAAAGTGGCGGGAAAGAAAGATTCTGCGACAGAGCAGCAAGCGCCTGAGAAGGTTCTGGAAAGAGAGCAAATATTTTGCTAAGGTCTTAGGTGTGGTCGTTATCATATTCTACTGTTCGAGCTTGCCACTAGCAGTAAGTGGATTTGTTTTTGATTGCATTAAAACTTAAAGATACTCATCCTACATCTGAAAGTTGAAAATGAACGTACTATATCGCGTTCTTTCTTATGTAGCGTCTTTGTTTATGTTTCGTGGGGTGTCGTTTGGATCTTTCCCTGTCGTACTGGGTCTACTTGATCTAACTTGCTGCACCGTTAGTCGTTCATGCTATTGGATTACCGGTAAAAAGAAAAAATCCACTTGCTTGCAATGATTTATGTTAATGGCTGTCAATGCTAGCTGAAGAACTTCGCTACTTTGTTGACCTTTTTGTGTTTAATTTTATCATCGAGTTTTCTCTACTCTCCAAGGTGACGGTCACTATAGCATACATGACAGAGGAGCGGCCTTGGATGACGGACTTCTTGTGGATCTGTTATAACTTGACATTCAGCAGCTCCTTTGCTATTCCTCTTGCTTATGCACTGCTGTGCAAGCCGTATCGAGAGGCATACGTGAGATTGGTGCATTTTCTAAGCTGTTTCCGAACAGCAGACGGAGCTCGCAACGTACAAAATTCATCGTCTGCTGCGCAAGCGCATTGACATGCTTTTCTTCTCTTGCCCATGTCATGCCGAAGGATAGTGTTGCTTGAAGTCAGACAGAACCCTCAACGTACGACATACCTTGCCTGCGAGCTAATTCTACTATTCTTCGTATTACGCAGGATGGGAGACTTGAATCTTCCGCCACATTGCTGACTTTATCCCCTTAGAATTTCAGCGAAGAGCAACAGCGGATAGTACGTGGAACAAGCAAATTTTGGCGATACGAGCGGCATGAAACTCTGCTGTATTTTTTCCGCTTCTAGAAAAGATTTGTTGATATTAGTATTGTCTGGAGACATCTTAGATTGTAATGTGTGTGTATAAGTATAATAAATAAATATTTTAAATTAAATGTAAATATGTGTCTTGTTTTCATTGATCAGTCCTAGTCATGTTGATCAAACGTTGTGTAATTTGTTCAATCCATCTGTTCTCGTTACATATGATGCGCTGCTTTCCTCGCCTACACAAAACTTGCACACGATCAATTTAACACAAAATATTAAATATCTGATCTGTCCGTAGCCAGAATTTGTTCTATCGTATTTTTGGAGTAGGTTTCAAGCTTCTGGAGGCGGAGGCCCGTCGAGGCCATTTTAAGGTACCCGTAGCGATACTGACCCAGGGAAGTCCCTTCAGAACAGTACAAAACGTATTTCCTTATATGGATCTGATCTAAGAAAGACTCGCTATTTACAACTTGCATAAATTTTCATTGAGAAATTTCTCATTAATGCATTTATTGGAAGATTGGTCTTTGATATGGCAGGTACTCATGTAACCGAGGATGCTACCTCACTCAGATCATAACACGCTTCTTTGTTTGGGTGGCAAGCACGATTTTTTGGTTTGGGTAAGAGGGATTGAATCTAGGGAGAAACGGGAAGAAGAGGAAAATGCACTAGTAAAAGTGTGGACAGAAAAACATAACTTTTGCAACAGCCATGATTGAGACGAAGTGACTTTTACTCGCCAAAACAACACTACAAATACTATACCAAGATAAGCATTAAATTGAATTAAAACCTTACAATCTTTTTGAATGTAGTCGTACAAAAAGTATCAAAGAAAGTCTCGAAAAATTAACACCGGTGCAACACCGGTCGCCTATTTGATCCATTGCCTAGAGTTAATAACCCTCTCAAGAATTTGAATTTCAATCACGGAATAAATATATAATAATAACTCCGGAAAGGATAAATATTAGCTGATGCCCGTTCTGTTGGGATTGATTTTAACTTGCTGGAGAAAGAGAAAAGATGTACCCTGTCAACATGTGTGTCACGATGAAAAACTAGAAAGCTATGGAACGAAGTAAACCGCAGGAAACAATCCAAATACAATTGACACGTTAATTATTCCGCTCCACGTAGGAACGCTACTAATTTCCATTGAGTTTTAGTTTAGCAATTAAACGCCATTACCTATTTGAGCAAAAGTTGACTAACCCTCAAATAAATAAAATATACCTCGAGAATAGTGATTGAATAGGATAAAGCATTTGCGTCAAGCTCAATTGGCTGCAAGGGCATACAAGTATAACAAAATAAGGCTTCGAATCATATAACCATGAAAGAGTAAATAACATGGTATCGGTTGAAGTTTTCACAGGAAACCTTCAAAAGCTACGCGTACAACGCCTTGCGTAATACTTCGATTTCTTTACTGAGTATGAACTTTTGGACTATTTCTTTTGATGTTTATAAGCAATGGATTTCATAACTATGTTCCAATATTTTCAAGTGCGCCCGATCAGTATTCATATCCTTAGTTATAGTTTAGTCCGAGTAATTGTTTTTAGAGGCTAACAGTGAAGGAAGCCATGGTATATCATGGATAGTATAAGATTGTGGCAATCATAAATAACGTCCTTCAATTTTAAAATGACATGCTTTGCGACTTAAGTAAATGTGCGTTGCATGCCATCTAAAAATATCCTGATGTGATTGCTGCTTTACTAATTTGATGCCTTGTTAGTGGCATGTTCCCAAGATATTGCCCAACTGAAACATCCTTAGGTCATTTGAAAGTGAACCAAGCTGTAGACTCATGCAAGCACAGTCGACTGTTTCAGAGGTGACCCCTCGCATGTTGCTATTGGAAAGTTGAAACAAAAGAACTCCCAGATAACTCACTTTCTTGTGTGCATATGCTTTGGACACCACTTTTTAAGTTAAACTTGTGTCGGCGCATGTTTTTCACTTGGCCGAAACAGAAACATTACAGGTTTATTTTAATTTAGAGATACCGCATGGCACGTAATGAATAACACTTCCAAAAAGTCTTAAGAATTAAAGCCGGGTTATTTTTCTGAGCGGTAAAATCCTGTTTAGATCTTTGACATCATTAGCAGGATGCAGTATGACTCCAGAAAAGCCACATTTGTGTAAATCGTTGTAATATAGGAGAAGATTTATAATCTGAGAACAGATTGTTGTAGTACCTGACAGTGCATATCGATTGTGAAATTTGCGTGTGAGAAAATCAACGGAAAATGGTACTCCACGAACACTAGAAATTGCAACTTTTATGATATGTATTTCCAGATATAACGCATAAAAGCTTTGTGTGTGAGTGTGTGTGTGTGTGTGTGTGTGTGTTTGTATGTGTGTGTGTGTGTGCGTGCGTGTGTGTGTGTAAGTATGTCCATAAACAAGCCGAGGCGGGAATGATAGAAACTATACCATTGATCAATTCATGGAGCGTGGGATTATTCGCCAAAATATGCAGCTATATTTTTTTTACTTATGCATACTAAGCCTAAAGAAATTTCGACAACGGAGAAATTTATCTATTATTGCTGCAAGCATCTTTAGACCCTCATCTAAATATTGGATCACGCTTGCTACCAGCAGTTTACCTGCGATGACTCCGTGCATTTATTGACTCCTGAGATTAATATTAAGACTAATATTAAGACTAACAGCTTTGTCTATTTCAGTCGGGGGAAAACAAATTTCTCTGTTTGATTTTTGCAATCAGCGGGCGGGGGGGGGGGGGGGGGGGGGTCGGTTTGGTTTGTTCAGTTTCAGTATATTCCTCTTGCCATCCCAAAGTTTAATTTCGGTTACTTTCTTATCCTGCAAAAAGTGTGACACTTGTCTTTTTCTTATCAAACTGACGATGGAGCTTTTCTGAAATTGATGAGGGTCAATCAATTAATTTGTTTAGAAGGCGTTCGTTTATCAAAGTGCAAGAGAATAGTTCGGGTGCTTGTATGGGACCTCAAAGATGATGTTTCCGTTTTGCAGGATACTTTTACAAAATACCATTCGAGCCTATTTCAAACTACTAGCTTTCCTCAGCTAACTAGACGCATTCCACCAGCAATAGTTCTACTTCTGCTCTAATGTCAGCACAGTGATGGTCGCTTACATTCAATCAACAATTTTCATGTCTGCATCAGTTTAGCGAGTTCCTGAGACAACATTTAATTGAAATGGTACTTCAAAAGTTAATAAAATAATGAATCTGTTCTTCTTAGTGTTTTAGCAAAGACGCAAAGTTTGGATGAAAACGGCGAATTTGCTGCATAAGCAAGACTTCTCTCCAAGGACATCTTGTCTATCAATGTATTTGAAGGTAATTATTTCAAAACAAAACATGTCTAAACTGACACTCGTAGCAGACATGTTAAAAACGAACTTACTTTCGACAACCTTTTAATTCGGCATGTCACGGCCATCAGTGTTACGTCACAGTAGGCGATATATAGGCGCGCTGCGACTCGTGTTCATCATGGTTAGCGTTTGTCATTTATACGTTCCATTAGTTACTTAGCTGATGTTAATGTTGAAATATTTGTCATGAGCAGGATTTGGATGGCTAAACTGAACAACTTTGGCTTTGCTTTGCGCCAAACCTGCAAAAAAAAACATAAAAATGTTTTGATGACAATAATTGTAAGTGAGTGAAGCACTTTGCTTCACATACGTTTGGAACAGAAAACCTAATATATTTGACCAGCGAATTCTTTCTTGGAAAGCAGAGCAGAAGCAAACGTTCGAAGAGTACATATTTTGATTAAATACAAAATATTTTAAATCATAAATTATCGTAATTGCAGCTTGCAAATTGACTATTTTTTTTTTAAAATTGACAGAAAACCTAATATATTTGACCAGCGAATTCTTTCTTGGAAAGCAGAGCAGAAGCAAACGTTCATACTGAAGTACGAAGATTACATATTTTAATTAAATACAAAATATTTTAAATCATAAATTATCGTAATTGCAGCTTGCAAATTGACTATGATGGCGAGTCTCGATTGGGCGTTGGAGGTCGCCGATGGCAAATTGAACGCTTCGGCTGAACTTTGACCTTTGTTGGGATGTGCATCGTCTTAACTCTTGGCTGCACCAGCTCGTCTGAACATCGATTGTTATGCCTGACCAGAAGCTTATTGTTTGACTTTCCCAAGCCACGATACTTAAAAGCAGAGTTTTATTTTCCTCATGATGCCGTTTTTAAGTACAGCAAGTCTGTTTTCAGCTGGATAGGAGTATCCCTTTCAAGCTCCTGTAACTGAATTTAGTGAAATATCAGGAAGTCTCTAGGGCTCTTCAGTCGGTTTCAATGTTTTTGTCAAGATTTAAAGATCATAAGGTGTTGTGCATGCATGTAGCGCCGTAAAACAAAAGTTAATACTTGGCGCATGCATAAACTGCATAAACTGGAATGGAGACTACTCGGAGCAATATGACCTATGTAGCCTTTCATTCTGGGAAGGTGAAGTGTAGTTTGGGGTATAAGTTGGAAAAATATTGCTCTCATCAGATTGTTTGGTTTTTGGATAGCCTCCACAATAGCCAAGGCATTGAACTTGTGGAAATAGGCTTTAAGTAAGAAGTGCAAGAGAGTTCGACTGTGCAACACCGATATATAATTAAGCGGCCAATGCCAGAAACCACTGTCTCCATGATAAGGCTTTTTGTCTGCCAATGTCTAAAGGCCATGTATAGTGGCATACCTTGGTAGAAATCAAGCCGACAAGACTGTTGACAGCTTACAAAGTTAATCTGAGCTGCGTGGATACGTTTGTGTTAATCAACAATCAAAAGCTCACAGAGTTTCTGAAAGTACTCCAATTTCCGCATAATATTTGAGAGGTGTGGCTGCATTCAAAATGTTTGGCATAGTATGCCTGCTCATCCTGGGTACTTCTGGTACAGTTTGACTGTCATACTGTCCATGTAGCAAGCCCCGAAGGTTTCTTGAAATAATTTGATCCAAACTTCTTCTACCGATGTACCTGCATATGTGGATCAAAAAAGCATTTGATTTAAATTAAGTTTAAGTAATCTTTGCAATTTGCTTTATATGCAGTGACAGTTAAATTTTTTTTCCATATTAATTAATTGAATGTTGCCAACGTTTTGGGTACTTTGCACTGGGACCCTCATGAACTTGTCATAGTTTTAGAGTAATCTATTCAAATCTCTAAAACACAATGATGCATGCATTATGATGGGAGCTTTGGCTCTCCCTGCAGATTGGCTTAGCCCAGTAATGCTATTCTTGGGTTATTTTAGGAATTTTGTTTCAAATTGGAAGTTTCGCATCAATAAATTGATACTGTTACTCAGTATGTAGTTGTAATGCATAGCCATTTGCCACAAGGGGCTAAGGTATTGGAAAGTGCATATTTATGGTAGCCAATATGACATCAAAACTACTTGTAATGTGTGAGGCGTTTTTTCCAAAGTTCTGTTACATGAATTTTACCTATGAGAATGCTGTAGAAGGATACTTGAGATTAGTCTCTGCATTGTGTATACTTTGAAATTAAGAATTGTTTTGTCACACATGATAGATGCGTCCTTATGTTGCTTTTGAAATAAGTATGCTCTTTCATAGGAGACTGTTTAATAGATTTAGGAAAATGCTTTCTTTGTGACCTTGTAACTTGTTTAGAAGACTTTTAGACACTGTTTGATGAGAATTATTATTGTTTTATTAGAACGCATCACTTCTCAATGAAATGGGGTCACTGGGTTGGCTTGGGAGATATTTGTTTGGACCAAGCTTGTATAGAATTTATCACCTGAGTCCGCAAGGTCAGAGAACAATGGTATGTAATACTGAAATTCATTTATTTTGCTTCTTACTATGCATGTTCTGGTAGAAAGTCCTTCATTGCAGTCATTATTTTAAATTGCCTATCACATGGTTGTTATGTTTGTTACATAGGGAAGGGACTATGAACCAAATGGATCAGAATTTCTTGCAGAGTCATTTATAAGGACGGTAAGTCCACATTTTCCTGAAAATATTTAGTTTTGTTCAAGGAGTGTTTCTCATTTAGGTACGTTTTACCCAAAGTTGCTTGATATATAGTGGTTGTGCAATTAGTAATGTGAATAAACTTTGCATGCAGCACCTTTTGACCTGGCTGTATTTTGCAATGAAATTGGGTTATTCCCAAAAGGTTTGGTGAAATGTCTCGATGGAAGTAAGCCTTGAAATTGCCAAGCGTTGTTTAGCCTAAGGACTTTTAAAACCACTTAAGTGGGTTTCTTACCTAATCATGTTTCTGGAAAATGTAAGTCTCTTGATCTACTTACCCTAGATATCATATGCTGTCAATGTTATCTACTATTGTACACCTATAGTGGCATTCTATGCATATAGGTGGGGTAAGTTACATGCCCTATTACAGCTTATTGCTGCATGCTCATGAATGCATATATGTATGAGTACATGTGTGTGTGTATGTATGTATGTATGTATGTATGTATGTATGTATGTATGTATGTATGTATGTATGTATGTATGT
>QQSS02230324.1:0-10290 GCA_003687565.2 Craspedacusta sowerbii | reverse complement strand
AAGTCATCCATGGTCAGTGCTCTACTCCTGTCAGAGAACACATGCTATCTTGTGACACTACTGTAGCATTTTCAGATGTTAGTATTCTCAGTTGGGATGATAACAGCAAGGCCTTAAGAATCAAGGAAAGCCTTTTTATTAGACGTGATTGCCCTACTTTGAACATCCAAGGTCAGTCATATCCTTTAAAGTTGTTTTGTTCTGTCAATTTCATTTGTTATTGCATTCTATTAAAGTTATGTCTGATATGTTTTCTGTTTGCTCATAGCCTGAACATGACCATAGATTTTTTCAAACGATCGGGAAAATGAGGATTTTCCATATTTTGCGGATTTGCGTATTTTACAAATTAAAAAAACATCGAGCAGAAAATTGTCGCACTGTAACCAATGTAAGCGCCAGACTTGAGTGCGTAAGAAAAAAATCGCTTGTGTTTTATTTGCTTGCGACCAGCTCACATTAGAAACCAATGCTGTTCAATATTTAGGTGTGTTTCGTGTCGAGAAAAGCACAATAAATCGATTTGCTCCTCAGGGAGCAAAGGCTCCTCGCGAGTCTCTCAAGAACAACAAGTAGCAAAGGCGAGTGAAAGTTCCCGGAAATCCGAAGCAGCTCCAATGACCTTGTTGTGTAAATCTGAAACTTCAGTTCTTATGCCAACCGGGAGAGCCTTAGTTTCAAGCACGAATAATGATAAGCAATTAAATGTGAGGATAATTTTTGACAGTGCAAGTCAGCGATCCTTTGTAAGCAGGAGTTGAAATCAGCCTTAGCTTTGAAGAACATTTGTAAGCGAACGCTGAGAGTATGCAGGTTCATGGATATTGAAGCATCGGATGGTCATCAATTAATTCGCATTGCGGTTTGGTGCAATTTCGGGTGAGGGGTTTGGACGATGTCGACATAATTGTCGCCGCATGTCAGTACCCCAACTCCAAACGCGCAAAATATTAGGTTTTGCCAGGACAAATTTGAGTATCTCGCAGGGGAAATTTACGAGACGATTCTGCTGAGGCAGCGTTCCGCGGTGGTTGCATAGATATTTTAATAAATTTAGATTTTTATTGGGTCTTTATATTACATGGTGTTAGAAGCACTGAGGCAGGTCCTGTTGCGCTGGCAAGTCATCTAGACTGGACATTGAGTTAACCAATAGTTACCCCCGAAGAGTCGGAGGAAGAACCAGCTCAAACTATATTGATCCTAAATCAGGATGGCGATAAGGGTCTCACCTAGTTAGCAGAAAGGCTTTGGTCACTTTAGGCACTGGGTATTGCAAATTGCAATGAAAATTTTCAGAGACAGTTGTTTTTAACGATAAAACTGGCCGCTACTAGGTAAATTTACCTTGGCGCGAAAACATGGTCACTTTGGCAGACAACTATAGCCAGTCCTATTCCAGGTTAAATGGTCAATTGAAAGGCTTTTGTCAAGAACCGGAATTGTTTCAAGCGTACAATCCCGTCATGTGCGAGCACATAAAAGAAAGTATTTTAGCGCCAGTGCCGCAGGAATCACCCACCATAGGCCAATCGTTTCACTTGCCACACCACTGTGTAATTCGCGAGGACCACGAGACTGCAAAATTACGTGTTGTTTACGATGGTTCGTCGAGCGCTGTTTGTCCCTCGTTGAACTAAATGCTTTACGAAGCACCTTGTCTGCTCCAAGAGCTTTTGAAAATTCTTATGCGATTTAGGTGCCACACATATGCTTTTACAGTTGACGTTCAGCAAGCATTTTTGCAAATTGAAATAGCAGAAGAAGATTGAAACTTTCTGCGAACTCTTTGGATTAAGGGCTTTAATCCTCACGAGTCGTATGAGAATCCCTTATTTGAAGTACTTAAACTGCGCTTTAGTCGCTGTGTTTTCGGTGTCACGTCTTCGCCATTTCCATTTGCTAGCCACGTTTAGGCACCATTTGTCGAAATATTTTAGCGAGTTTCCTCACATTGTCGAGGAGGTGCTTAGGTTCATGTACGTGGATGATTTAGTTTCAGGGGCAAATAATGCCGAAGAAGCGCAAAAGCCATTCTTACGAGCAAGACAGATACTTAGTGAAGGTGGATTTAATCTTAGAAAATTGGCGGCGAGTTCAAACAAACTACACACACTTGTGACGAGCGATTCAATGCAAGCAGTATCGCAGAGAATCTTGCACCGCCAGCATAAGCGTAATCAGAAGTTGCAAACTACACAGTTGAAAGGCCTAAGGGGAATCTTGAAAACAATATATTAGGTGTACTTTCGTGCAGGAATAGTGATAAGCTGCTTTTCCTCTTTAACAGTCGCTATAGCAAAGACGACGCTATTCACCAAACGAGAGCTTTTGCAACTTATTGCCAGACTTTACGACCCTTTAGGGCTACTGAGTCCTATGATAGTGCCACTTAAGTGTGCCTTTCAAAAGGCATGCGTGGCCGAGAATTCCTGGGATAGTAAGTTGCCTGAGGAAATTGAAATTTTAGAGAAGACGTGGTTAAAGGATTTAAGCAATGTAGATGTAATTGCGTTTCCTAGGTACTGCTTCGTACTTGAAAGGGAATTGATTAAGAGGGTTCACTTAGTTGTGTTTTTCAAGGTTCAGTGAAGCAGCCTTCGAAGGCGTGTTTTATCTTAGGGTAGGGTCGCAGGATGGTGTTTATGTGAATATATTGGCGTCTCGTTCAAGGGTGGCTCTAATTAAGATTCAGTCAATGCCAAGGTTAAAGTTTTTAGGATGCTTAGTCCTTGCCAAGCTAGTTGAACATGTTAGATACGCAATCAGCACCTCAATCTGTATCACTTCTGAATGTTATTTTTCAGATTTCTATACCGCACTTTGTTGGGTTCGAAATAAAACCCAAAAATTTAAGCAGTATGTTGAGGAGCGTGCAAAGAAGATCCGCAATGTAACCGACACGAACCTCTGGAAACACGTGAAGGGTATAGATGATTCTGCAGATTTAGTCACCAGGGGTATGATGCCGTCCGAGCTTAAGGCTTGCAAATTATGGCGCGCTCGGTCAGATTGGCTGCGCATACCTCTCGAACAATGGCCTCTTGGTCTGAAGGAACCTAAGCAGACAGAAATGAAGGTTGCGGACAGGAAGTCCATGAAAACTGAGCAAACGCTAGTGGTTGCCGTTTAACCAAATTTTATTGAATTGGGGCGATTTGGAACTTGGTCAAAAGCCAAGCGAGTTCTAGCTTTCGCCCTTAGATTTATCTGATTAGATAATGATCCACGAACGTGGCGGAGACGCGCTAGTGTTAGTAAAGTTAGTACAGGCGGAATTTACTGCGCCAACCAACAGCACATTAATCGCAGAAGCTCCCCGATTAATTGCAGATGAAAAAATGCTTGCTGCGGTGTGAGGGACGCTTAAAATATTCAAAATGCAAAGCGCAATCGAAGTCTCCGCTGCTGTTACTAACAAAGCACTACTTCACAAAACTTAGAGTTTTAGACGCACATGAACGAGTTTTTCACGGCGGCGTAAACGAGACAATGGTTTTGGTAAGAAACAAGTTTTGGGTACTAAGACTAAGACAAGTAGCAAGAAAGGTCATAAATAAGTGTTTCATATGTAAGTGGGTAGATGGGAAGCCTTACAGTGCTAAGCCGCTCCCTCCTTCACCAGAATATCGTGTGTCGGTTGGAGTGACTTGCGAAGCTACTGGAGTTGATTTTGGAGGGCCTCTCCTAGCAAAGTCTCCGGGTGCACTAACGCTAACACAAAAACCTATATATTTTTAATGACCTGTTTGTGGAGTCGATTTATTCACTTGGAGTTAGTTCCTGACCTTGGCTCCTCGTCATGTGTTCTTGTGCTGCCTAGGTTTTTTGCTCGGCGCGAGGAGTACCCAATTTAGTTCTAATGATAATTTTAGTGATAATGCGAAGGTTTTCAAGAGCAAGGAAAGCAGGGAATTTCTAAGAAACAAAAGGGTTAAGTGGACATTATCCACTCCTAGGGCGACCTGAGCGGGTACCCTCTGGGAGCGAATGAATCGGATTACAAAGGGATGTCTTAGAAAGGTTTTGTTCAACTTGTCTACGAAGAATTAGAGACAGTTCCAACCGAAGTAGAAATGATGGTGAACAACAGGCCACTTACTTATGTAGACACCGATGCCTTAGAGGAGCCATTGACTCCTCGTCATCTTTTACATGGCCGAATCTTGCCTGTTGTGTCGTCAAAATTTTAGACTTGCGATACCGATGTAAGCAGTCAATGTGTTCGCCGAAGGGTTTTGTATCACCAGAAAGTTATACGGGCGTTTTATTCTAGATAGGAGCGGGAATATCTAAGTATTCTTAGGGAGCGTCAGGAGGGTAAGGGAACAAAGAACATGGGTAATCAAAGTGTAGATGACGTAGTTCTAGTGCATGACCAATTGCCGAGATTAAACTGGCAACTGGGAAAAATAGAGAAATTCATTTTAAGTCAAGATGGGTTGTGCAGGTTGGCTCTTGTTAAGTTGGGGCGCACTCGCATTTAGTAAGACTTGCTGTCACGTGTCTCTATCCCCTCGAGATGAGTGAGAATGAGAAGGTCTCCCGACGACCGTCTGCTTGCCGACGGTGTACCTGTGGGCTGCCGACAGCGGAACAGCGGTGCGAGCAGCCGCCAGAGACAGTGACTTTAAAAGAAGATTCGTGCATCATGAATAAAGGGCTGTCAGCTTTGATTGAGGTCTACACTGTTTGCTTCTTAACCGTCTTGTGTACAGTTTAATCTTTTTCAACTAATATCTTCGTCATTATAGTCGAAATTAACTGCACCGAGTCTGACCAGATGCAGATTCAGTGAACGCAGTGTTGTAAATTTGGAAAGACCGGAGTTCCCATTGGAAAACGTTGAGGAAACGTTTTGACGTCAGAAGCCCCGATGTATGTAAATAATGTGGGTTAAGTGGAAGGTTCCACGTCATTTAGAGAATGTCGAGGAAATGTTTACGAGTGTCGGCGTGGGACATTGTGTTTTCCTTTAACTTCAAGGAACCGACGAGTTTAAAGGTCCTAACCTGGAATTACTGAGGCAGAAAGGAAATTGCCGGACATGTTAAATATTGTAATTGCATATAAATTTGTAGAGTAGGAAAAATAGAGTAGAGAAGCTAAGAGAACGAGTGAGTCGCAGTTCTCTTTCGTCGCGAGAAAACGAGAAAAGACGCTCTATACCAAAAAGGAGGAAGGTGAGTCAGTTCAAGTCCATCTTGTTCTGCATTAGGCCCCGTTGTGCATCTAGGCTTTGTAGTTGGGACTTGGGACGACCTATCCTTTAGACAGGCCGTATGTGTGTGTGCGCAAACTTGCGAGTGGGTGATATCTCCTGGGGATAGCTGACGTTTGTGACATGGTGGCCAGTATGGGGAAGTTATTGTAAATTTAATTCTCGGCACTTGGTCTTCTCTCCCCGTGTACTCAGCTGTATATAAGCGTAGTCGTTGGGTTGTAATAGTGGATCTTCTGGGTAGCTGACGTTCGTGACATGGTACAAATGCCCTTCATCTACGCCAGTCCACACAGTTACTGTGAGTGTACAGTCTGCAACATACATTTGCATTTGATTAAAGACTCTTTGCCATGATGAACAATTTGTTTTTCTATTGTTTCGTTGAAAACCGGTGAACTCGGACATTAATAGCGAGGACATTTCCAATAGCAAGTCCATTCCATGTCGAGTAGAGACGCGATCGAGCTAGCTTTCCATGAGTTTGGCCAATTCGGTTGATTTTGTTAGCTTTTCCTACGTGTAGATCTAACCAGATTTAAACCTGAAGAAGCTCATTGTTGAGGACTCGACTTCTCAATAGGGAGACAGTTAGGAGTTCCATGGTAATGACAAAGAACGATTTGCGCGCTTGTGTTTGCGTTTGTGCGAGTGTTTCTGTGTTTGTGTGTGGGGTGTGTGTGTGTGTGTTTGTGTGTGGTGTGTGTGTGTGTAAGCGGTAGGATGCCTGTAGAAACTTGATCCCTTTAGATGCACGTCCATCGTTACAATGAGCAACGTGAGTGCAAGAACGTTAGAGTGATTTCTTCGGCATTTAGTAACATCCATTACTTAACTGCCTTCCAGTTAGGTGACTCGTCTGACGAACGCTATCATCCACGAAAACCGCCCCACTCCATGACCACTACCTCTCGTACTAGCGTCACTACGGCAAGCAGTTCTCCCAGTAGGGCTAGTCAAAACATGATACGGCTCTTCGCAATCAGGCGGGACAACTTGAGCGATGTTTAAAAAAATCCTACGCTGAAGATCATTTTGGGCCAAAGCCATGCCCCCCCCCCCTCCACGCCAGTCGTACGGTTCTTGGTCTGATGATTACAGGGAACACAGGAAAGTTACCAAAAACATTTTCCATATGCGCTGCTTGCCCGCCGACCGCTACGTTCTCTCCGATGGCCGACTCGGAGAGAATGAAAAAGACTGTTCACTTTATGCTGCAAATGGGATATATTTTCCATAACTACACTAATTAAGTGTTCTGAACTTTGTTTTTCTGTTTTAGATTAAGCCCCGACGGATTTTCATCGGAAAGTGAAGAAGGCAATGTTTATTGAATGGCTTAAGCCTAACGTTTGCATCAGTAATACGACCGATGTTGCACCAATACAGCAAACCTTCCTGGATATTTTTTTGCTGCAAAATAATGATGTGGCAACAAGCCAGTTTCATACAAGTATCCTGATCGACACGAAGAAAACTGAAAGGAGGCCAACCGTGGGCTATTTACATGCAAAGAAAAACCCCACCACTATCAAAACAAGCAAAATATGTTTTCATAAATTTTCTATATATAAATAAAGAAAGTTGGAGTCTTTAAATTGCATAATACGAAATCATTCCACTCAGTGTCGAGGCTATAAATCATATAGCCTAATTAAATTCTTTACTTATGACAACGATGACGTCAAAAACTAGCGATAATAGCTTACCTTAACAGCCACAGGCATGCTGTTGCAGTGACCGGGCAAAACTATGTGCTACAGGTTGGTCTTATACGTCAGCGTACTAGCTTGGGTTAACAACTAATAAAAGAGCCGTTGCAACACCCACGGAGAAAAAATCTGACCCATAAAAAAACAAATACCCAAAAATTTAAACGCGTCTTGAAAGTAAAAGCAAATGCCCACGACAAACATAACATTCATGATCTTACTCAAAAAAAGCGACTCCGTGCGGTACTTATACTAATACCGTTCGAAGATGCTCTCTCCATCCGCATCAGAGATGAGATCGGAAAGCACGCACCAAAGATGACATGCTTAGGAACTGCATTCAGTTCCCTGACGCAAGTTATGTCTTTGACATTGACTTGTCACGAAGGCGGCTAAAAAAATCATTCAGCATTTTAAATGGCACTGTAATGTTCCTCGCCCGCAATGCGGTGTCGAAGTCTTCGACACTTGAGGCCTTTGCAAGATCTTCACCCAAGTCACCAAACCAGCACATGTTGAATATGCGCCAGCAGATCGGGCAATATATGCTGTTTTTGCAAGTGTGGTCGTTTTTACACGAAAGAAAACAAATATCGTCAGAATGCGCCTGCAATGAAACGAAAACATCATGAATGCCAAGAACAGTTAACATCCCACATCCAAGTGCGAACGGACGCTCGCGCGCATGTGTATGTGTTTGTGTGTTTGTGTGTGTGTGTGTGTGTTTGTTTGTTCGTGCGAGAACCCATAGTGCGCACAAAAACGGTTCAACCGTCAGCAAGTTCGTTTTTGAGCACGATTCAACTATGAGCACGGTTCATGGATTAGCAAGTTTCAGGTACAAGCACGGTTGATGTATGAACATGGTTCATGAATGAGCATGGTTCAGGTATGTGTCAGAAATGAGCATGCGGGAACCCCGTAATAGCCTAACTACTAAGGCAATTACAATTATTGAGGCTACTACTACTACGGTTGCCAAAGGCCAGTCTCCGTCGCGGCGTTTTCCGGAATGGCCGGATTGTCGAAGGGCTGCCGGCAAGTGCCCAGAAATTGCTGTTCAAAGTGGCGCACATAACATTTAATTTTATTGTAAGGATTTTTTGTATACAAGGGGACTTGTATCGGGGAGTCTTTTAGTTGGAGAGTTGGAGAATTGGAGATTAGAACACGGAGTTGGGAAAACAAGTCTAAGCGTAAGTCTTCTTGTTTACGGTCTCGGGCAAGTGTACTCGTCAGGAGCAAGGTTTAGATTTCTCTGTAAGCTAGTTTTGTACTTGTGCCTGCTGTAATCCCGTAGGGTTGGCTCACTATAGGCGGGGCAGACTATGCGACGGAGAGAGCGAGTGTGGAATCAGTGTGAGAGATAAGCAACTAGTGTACTCACTAGAAAAATATTGCACAACTACTGAGGCCACTACAATTACCGACGATACTACAACTGCCGAAGCCACTACGCGACGGAGGCTACCCCAACGTCCGAGGCTACCACCACGCCTACTGAAGCACCCACGCTACACCCACCACGCCTACTGAAGCACCACCACGACTAAACCCGCAACAACAGAGGCTACCTCAACGACCAAGAAACGCCCAGTACACAGCCGAAGTCAACGATCGAGCAGTCACGAAGGATGAATCAGACGCCAGCGATTGAGTGCAACGAATCGCCACCGATCGAGAAGACGAACGACAAGCGCAACTGAACGGTCAGAGATGCTGCCGCGAACGCTCGCGAACTCATTCGTTTGCAACAAGATGACTGAGATTTCAAACGTGGTTGTTAGATATTGTAGCATTAAAATTTTTACCTTTCTTTTTAACTTTTTAGCCTCCAAGGTGTCAGGAATGAGTATGCGGGAAGCCCGTAATAGCCTACGCCAATTGGAGATCCTGTCTACGGATAACTTGTGAGGACGTTTTTCTTATATGCTCATAGAATATATGCTTCTGGGTGGTGTTGATCGTAGACGGCTTTGTTTGTATATGATTTGTCTCTAACGGGTTAGTTTGTATGGCTTCTGGTTGCGCGTGGGATATGATTATAATGGCTTCCAACGAAAAAGTATTGTTGCACTTAATGGTTTATTATTCAAGTTTATTGTAAATGTTCAGTTGTGGGTTGAGTACAGCGTAACATAAATCCGCTTCCAGTAACGTAAATCCGTGGAAAGCCCAGACTTGTACGTGACTTACTAATGTAACTTAGATCAGCCAACCGTCATCCGAACAGATCAGATCTAAAAAATCGCTGTAATAAGATTGCACAATGCAAGGGTCATGGCTTCTAAGGTGAAAAACGTTATTACGGAATGCGGCGTCGCAATCTCTGATGACGATATTGACCGCGCTCATCGGATTGGTAAGGGTCGGCTAATAGCAGGGCGGATGTGCAGGCAAGTTGTTGTAAGGTTCACAACCTTTCGGCACCGAACCTTACTTTACCAGGCAAGGAAAAAGGCGAATAACTAGCGGATATACCTGGACCTTATGAAGGAAAGGAAGAAAGCTCTTGATGACGTCAATGAAGTTATTTGTGCAAACGGCATTCCGGATAGCTACGCGTCTGCCGACATTAACTGCCATCTTTGCGTCAACCTCAAAAACCAATTTCATTTTATCGCTACTCAACAGAATTTCCATAGATTGCAAGAAAATAGCAATCAATAAGTAAGTGAATATTGTATGGCCACACTTTTCCTACCCGAGCCTTATCGTTATTCTATTATCCTCGTTATCCCCACAAAGTCCCTCCCTAACATGTCAAGGTAGCTGTGTGTTTGAGTGCATTCTTTCTTCTTTGAATGAATTGCTATACCAGTCCCATTCACAAATGAATCCCCGGTCAACGCATCTTCTGCCTATCGGCTCCTATCGATCCCTAATCCCCACCTGTTCGTGGTACCGTAACGCAACACAAACAAGTGTCAACTTCATCTTTGTAAGCTTATTCTTAACCTTGTCTCCCTCAAACCATGGCAAAAACCAGCCACAAATCTAAAAGCACACAATGCAAGCGCCTCATTCTGTTACACTTACGGCGGATATTCTGCTTTGGATGTGGTCGCATTTTCCACGCTAAATGCACAAACCTGTCGCTCTCCTTCATTTGCAATTGGCTATGTCCAAAATGTCTTCAGAATGAATTGCCATTCCATTACATTAATGATAATAGTTTTAGGCTTGCCATGGATGATATCCAGGAACCGGATAATTCAAACATGACCCTCTTACCAAGCATCAGCATTCGAACACTTATTGACAAGATTCCAATACCATTGAATTTATTTGATGAAGTACGCTTGAACAAGACATCATACTAATATTACGATGCAAGCAAATTCTTAGTACGAATTT
>QQSS02230313.1:0-10291 GCA_003687565.2 Craspedacusta sowerbii | reverse complement strand
CCCTTCTGAAGTCAGAGCAAGGAAATTTAGATCATCCGACGTCAAATAATTCAAAGTCACCTCATCTGACGTCAAACAGACATACCCAAATTCACCCAATGCGAAATCATTCAAACTCATCTCATATGACATCAAATCACACAAAACAAACTCACCCAATTTTATTCCATTAACCTTCAACTCATCTAACGTCAAATCTTCCTTCCCCGACTCATCCTTTATCAAATCATTAAAGATCAACTCATCTGACGTTAAATAATTCAAATTCACATCATCTGACGTGAAATCGTCCAAACTCATCTCATCCTTCTTCAAATTGTTCAAACTCATACCATCTGACTTCATTGCATGGAAGTTTAGATCATCCGACGTCAAGTCATCAAATTTCAACGCGTCTATTTCAAATCAAACCAACTTATCTCATCTGATTTGAAAACATGGAAGTTTAGATCATCCGACGTCAAATCATCAAACTTCAACGCGTCTATTTCAAATCAACCATGTTATCTCATGTGATTTATGAACATTGAAGTTGAGATCATCCGAAGTCAAATCATTCAAAGTCACCTCATCTGACATCAAATCATCATAAACCAGTATAGCCAATGTCAAATCATTCAAACTCATCTCATCTGACGTCAAATCATCCAACCCCAACTCACCCTACTTCAATTGATTCTTATGTCAAATCATTAAACATGAATTCACCCCATTTTAAATCGTCAAACCCGAAGTCACCCAATTTCAAATCATCCAACCTCAACTCATCCTACGTCAAATTGTTCAAACTCAATCAATCTCACGACGACTCATGGGAGTTTAGATCATCTGATTTCAAATCATTCAAAGTCACTTCATCTGACGTTAATTCATCAAAACTCATCTCATCCTACTTCAAATTGTTCAAACTCAACCCATCTGACGACGACTCGTGGGATTTTAGATCATCTGATTTCAAATCATTAAACGTCACTTCATCCTACGTCAAATCATTCAAAGTCACCTCATCTGCCGTTAAATCATCCAAACTCATCTCATCATACTTCAAATTGTTCAAACTCAACCCTCTGACGTGAGACCATGAAAAGTTAGATCTTTTGACGTCAAATTAATCAAAGTCACCTAATCTGACGTCAAATCGTCATACCCAAATTTGCGCAATGCCAAATCATCCAAACACAACTCATAGAACATCAAATAATTTAACACAAACTCACCCAATTTCATTCCATTAACACTCAACTCATCTGACGTCAAATCAACCAACCCTGACTCATCCTTAATCAAATCATCAAAAATCAACTCATCCAAGCTTAAATAATTCAAATTAACATCATCTGACGTCAAATCATCAAACGTGAACTCATCCGACGTCAAATTAATCAAAGTAGACTCATCTGACGTCGAATCATCCTACCATAACCTCATCCTTCTTCCAATTGTTTAAACTCAACTCCTCTGACGTCGACTAAAGAAAGTTTTAATCATTCGACGTAAAATTATTCAAAGTCACCTCATCTGAGATCAAATCCACTAAAGCGAACTCATCCTTCTTCAAATCTTTAAAACTCAACTCATCTTACGTCACGTCATCCAACTTCATCTCATCCTACTTCACATTGTTCAAACTCAACCCATCTGACGTCATAGCATTGAAGTTTAGATCATCCGACGTCAAATCATCAAATTTCAACGCGTCTATTCCAAATCAATCCAATTTATCTCATATTACTTTAAAACATGGAAGTTGAGATCATCCGAAGTCAAATCATTCAAAATCACCTCATCTGACGTCAAATCATTATAAACTAATTTAGCAAATGTCAAATGCCAAATAATTCAAACTCCAATCATCCGATGTCCAATCATGAAAATCCAACTCATCCTTCTTCAAATCATTAAAACTCAAGACATCTGAGTCGATCATTTAAGTTTAGATCATCCGACGTCAAGTCATTCAAATTCAACTCATCTGACGTCAAATCTTCCAACCCCAACTCATCCTACTTCAACTTGTTCTGATGTCAAATCATCCAACATTTATTGGCCCTATTTCAAATCGTCAAACCCAAATTCACCCGATTTCAAATCATGCATCCTCAACTCATCCTACTTCAATTTGTTCAAACCCATCCTACTTCCAATTGTGTTAAACTCAACTCATCTGACGTCGACTCATGGAAGTTTATATCATCCCATGTCGAATCATTCAAAGTCACGTCATTTGACCTCAAAATCTCTAACGCGAACTCATTCGACGTCAAATTTATAAAAGTCAACTCATCTGACGTCAAATCATCAAACCCTAACTCATCCTACTTCAAATTGTTCCAAGTCAGCCCATCTGACGTCGCCTCATGGGAGTTTAGATCATCCGACTTCAAATCATTCAAAGCCACTTCATCTGACGTCATATTATTCAAACTCAACTAATTTGACATCAAATCATCCAACACCAACTCACTTAATTTCAAGTCATTAAAACTGAACTCATCTTACGTTAAATCATCCAAATCCAACTCATCCTTTATCAAATCATTAAAACTTACAATGGGTGAAATGGGTTTTGCTGATTTAACCCCAGATTACATCGCTTTGGATGATTTGACGTCGGATGATCTTAAATTGCTTGAATCGATGTCAGATGAGTTGAGTTATAATTTTTTGAATAAGGATAAGTTGGGGTTGGATGATTTGACGCCAGTTGAGTTTATTTTGATTGATTTGACATTGGGTTAATTGGGGTTTGAAGTTTTGACATGACATGATTTGATTTCGAATGATTTTAGATTGGGTGAATTGGGATTTGATGATTTGAGGTCGTATGATTGCAGTTTGTATGATTTGAAAGTGGGTGAATAGTTGATTGACGTCATAGGATTTGCGTTTGAATGATTGGAAAGTGGGTAAACTGGGGTTCAACGATTAGACGTCAGATGACATGAGTTTGAATGATTTGACATTTGTTGAATTGTTGTTTGATGATTTGACATCAGATTAGTTGAGTTTGAATGATTTTCCATTTCTTCAATTCGGGTTTGATGATTTGACATCAGATTAGTTGGGTTTGAATGATTTGAACTTGTGTGAATTGGGGTCCGAAGATTCGAACTCAGACGAGTTAAATTTGAAGGATTTGAAATTGGGTGAATTTGGTTCTGATGACTTGACGTCAGATGAGTTGAGTTTGAACTATTTCACATTGGTCAGTTTTGGTTTGGACTTAGAATGATTTTACGTCGGGTGAGTTGCCTTAGAATTATTGGGCATTTGCTGAACTGGGGTTTGATGATTTGACATCAGATGAGTTTAGTTTTAATGATATGACATTTCGTGAATTCGGGTTCGATGATTTGACATCAGATTAGTCGGAAGAGGTGATGTGGAATGATTTCACGTTGGATGATCTAAACTTGGATTAGTCGACGTCAGATGAGTTGAATTTGAATGATTTGAAGTAGTATGGTTTGAGGTTCAATGTTTTTGACGTAAGATGAGTGAACCTTGAATGATTTGACGTCGGATGATCTAAACTTGCGTGAGTTGAGGTCAGATGAGAAGAGTCTGAATTATTTGACATTTGGAGACTTTGGGTTAAATGATTTGACGTCAGATAAGTTTAGTTTGAATGATTTGACAATGGGTGAAAAGGGGCTTGCTGATTTGAAGTCATATGACGTCACTTTGGGTTATTTGAAGTCGGATGATCTAAACTTGCTTGAATAGACGTTTGGTTGCTTCTTACGTCCCGCCATTGATAAGCGATAACCACCATCTGCCACAACTCATAATCCAACCTAAACTCACCCGACGTCAAATCCTTCAAACTCATCTCATCTTATGTCAAATAATCATACCGAGAGTCACCAAATGTAAAATCATTTAAACTATATTCATTTGTCGTCCAATCATCCCACACCCAATCGTACTTCAAATCATTAAAACTCAACTTATCTGACGTGCTATCATGAACGACCAATTTATTGGGATGATTTGACGTCGGATGAACTAAACTGATATGGGTTGACGTGAGATGGGTTAAGTTTAGACAATTTGAAGTAGGATGAGTTAGGGTTCGATGATTTGACGTCAGATGAGTTGACTTTGATAGATTTGACGTCGGATGAGTTGGATGAATCTGTATACTCAAAGCTTGCTTTCTCTCCCACTATTAAAGAGATAATGGGGCCTGCCAAATACTGGAACTACATTACCAGAGTCACTACTGCAGCTGAGCCAAAGAACTTTGCTGATATGATGGCCAAAGTGTTTGCGCTACCTCCGTAGTCTGCTGGAATTGAGCGCATTTTTTTCGACTGCTGGATTAGTCCAATCAATGCCTCGCAACAGGCTTGAAAAGTTTGGACGACTGGTCAGCGTGTCCAGACTTCTCTCCATGAATGACAAAGACAAGGGAAGTCAAGTCAACAGAGAGGGATTAGAAGAGGAGTTTTTAGACGAATAAATATAGTCACTTTCATATCAATGTTCCTACCAAGGTCAGCCTATGTTGCTAAAAATAAAAGAACTACTTTATCTAAAATCCCAAGAATCCCTCCCAGTTTTGTAGATGCAATAATCCTTCCCGCCCGCCCGGGGATTTTTGGGAGGGATTTTTGGGTTGGATTTTCGGGAGACCAACCTGGTGGGCATTCCCGAAGTGGCACTGATTGTAAACATGACGATGCGTGTGACAAGGGGAGCGATAATAGGAGCTGCTCAGAAAGGCCTATGACTACGTTTACAGGGCAACCAGCCGAGTTGTCCGCAAAGGTCTCCGATTGTGGCCGCTGGAGGTCTGGTAAAAACCCCGAGCCTAATGACTGGACGCGCAAGTCCAGAAGATAGTCGCGTGATAACAAGAAAAATCCCCGGGAAAGGTCGTCACGATGAGCTTGGACGCGACATGTGGAGGCAGCTGCAGAGAGTCTCTTTCACGGGTGAAAATTGCGCCTACCCAGGATGGAGAGCAGCCTTTATGACATGTGTTGACCAAGCGCCGGCAACACCAGAATACAAGCTACCTTAACTACGCCACTACTTGCAAAGAGAGGCGCTGATGACAGTGGAAAGCCTGGGACATTCCGGGGCTGTGTACGAAGCAGCCAAGGCGCGTCTCGAAAGAGATACGGAGAATTACGACGGCAAATTGCAATCAATTTTGAGGCTCTCGAAAATTGCCGATCTATCCGCCCAGGGAACGCGAAAGATTTAGAAAAGCTTGCAGACCTTCTGGACGTGCTCGTGATCAACTTAGAGGAAACAGGACAAGTGGAAGAGCTTGGCAATGGTTCTTTGTGTCTAAAAGTACAGAAAAAGCTCACCTAAACCATGCTGACTGACTATCAAAGATGGCTTTTTGAGAGCAGCAACCTGACAGTCTGAAGGCACTTCATGCCTGGGTAAATCGCGAAGCAGAGTATCAGACCGTAGCTGATCAAACGATAAAGGGAATGGGGACACGTTTCAAAGATAGCCAGCAGACCATGTTTGGAGACGACGCACCGAAATGCAAAAAAACGGGCAAGATCACCTGCGTTATATGCGGAAAAATTCACCCAGTGTGGTCGTGTAAAACAATCGAGAAGTTGCATACGCCTCAACGGTGGGAACAAGCCAAAATGCTCCGAATGTGTTTTTGCTGCCTCGCTCCAACACATAGAGGAGCGGATTGTACAAGGACTCGAACCTGCGGTGTTAACGGGTGTGACAAGAACCATAATCAGCTGCTGCATCAAGAAAATGGTGCACCAAGGCCTGACCGAAGGAATAGCGTTTCTGGTGACGCAATTGCGCCTGACTAATCAATGGGTGCATCGGAAGTCATTGCGCTCCCTACAACAGTCCTTCAAACCTTTGCAGTAATAGTTTGCAATGGTCCAAAGGAAATGCAGCTCAACGCATTGCTTGATGACGCTAGCACTAAAACGTATATTAATTGGACTTGGCCGCCAAACTTGGCCTGACGGGACCGATGGAAACCTTGTCAGTGAGCACACTGAATGGTCACATCAAGAAGCTGTCGTCCATGGAAGTCACATGCGTCTTGCGCAGCACAGATGGGGGATGCGAACTACGTATTAGTGCATACACTACAACAAAATTAACTGGAAAAATGCGACCAGTAAACTGGCAAACGATATCCTCAAATGGAATCACCTAAAGGGTATCCAGTTTTCAAAGCTGGGGAAACGGGATAAAGTTGAGAAACGTATCGGGGCAGACTATGCGGAAATGCACAGATCCTTGAAGGAAATCTTTAATCGGCAATCCTGTCGCCCGTTTCACTCCTTTGGGATGCACATGCATTAAAAGCTTGCAAAGTGAAGGTGTAGCCTTACACTGCACGAACTTTATGGACACCGAAGTCAGAGATTTTAAGATGATCAACAAACAATTACGCGTTTTGGGGAAATTGAGAAGTTGGAAGCAAAAGCACCGGTCGCAAAATGAGTGACTCCGAGATGAATGCACAGGAAACCGTGAGAAAGTCCGTTCAATTCAAGAATAGGAGTTACCAAGTCGAAATGCAGTGGAAAGAAGACCCAAAGACACTACCAAATGACTATGAAATGGCATTCTCCAGATTACAAACCGTGGAGAGACAGTTGCAGAAAGATTCCATTCGTCGGAAACAATATTAAAGCGTTATCGAAGATTACGTCAAAAAGGGATATGTGACGAAAGTCAACGAACACGTTCGGGGAACAAATGGTGTTTGTTACCCTCCACACTTCTGCATCTCCAAGCCGGAAAAAAGAGACCACCAAGACAAGAATAGTATTTGACGCTTCCTCAAAATTTTGCGATGTGTCGTTAAATGGCTGCATCCATGCTAGTCCAAAGTTACTGAGAGATCTGGTGGAGATACTACTTCGTTTTCATAAATCTCCCGTGGCCCTGGCTTGCGATGTGGCAGAAATGTACCTTCAGATTGGACTTGCACCAGAAGATCGCCCGTACCTCCGTTTTCTTTGGCGTGGAATGGATCAGACGCGCGTACCGGATATTTATCAATTCAATCGCTTAGTATTTGGGGTAAACTCGTGTCCTTTCCAGGCGCAGTTCGTAACACACCAGCATGCATCAAATAACAAGACAAAAGTACCAAGAGCTGCAGAGACTGTACTCCTAGCGACGTGCATGGATGATAGCTTGGATTCAGTAGCAACCGAAAGCGAAGCAATTAATTTGCATCAACAGCTTTCTGAATTATGGTCTTAAGCTCAAATGCATGCGAGAAAATGGCTTTCTAGCTCAGCCAATGCGTTGGCAAACGTTCCAGACCAAGATCGAGCTACGATGGTTGACATTGACAAAGGGTTCCTGCCATCTACTAAAACATTTGGGATGACATGGGATGCTGAAAACGACGTTTTCACGTGTAGGGTTTTAGTACCTTCCATCGATCAGCCAGTAACAAAAGGAAGTCTCCTAAGCAAAGTATCGACAATATTTGATCCTATGGGTTTCTTGGCACCCTTCATCATTCGTGCCAAGTTACTATTGCAAGACATCTGGCTCTCGAAGTTAGGTTGGGATGAGCCACTGGACGACTCAATCATGCAACGAGTTACATCGTGGTATAAGGAGCTACTACTTTTGTCACATTTTAAAGTGCCAAGCTGTATCAGACTTGCTAAAGAGATAAGACATGTGTCACTGCAATTCTTCAGTGACGCTTCCTGCAGCGCGTACGCTTCAGTGGGGTATCTGAAAGCTACATGTGCCAACAGCGAATTATCAGTTCGCCTAATCGCATCGAAGTCAAGAGTGGCACCACTGCAGACGGTCAGCATCCCGCGTCGGGAGCTGCTTGGCGCGATGCCAGTGTTCGTCTCGCCGGTAAAGTTATGGCAAGCCTCGAGGTAAAAAGTGGACATGTCTTCTACTGGTCGGATAGCATGACGGTATTGTGGTGGTTAAGCCGTCATAGCCGTGGATTAAAAACCTTTGTTGCAAATTGAGTGGCAAAGATTCAACGACCAAGTGCATCGCCGAACTGGAATTATGTACCTTCCAAGTAAAACCCTGCGGATCTGGTAACCAGAGATATTTTGGCATTAGACTTGAAAGAAGATAAACTCTGGTGGGAAGGACCTGCCTTCCTCGGAAAGGAACCCGAAGCTTGGCCAAGAAACGCCGCGAAGGAAACTAGAGAAGGAATCAAGAAGGTAACATAAACAAAGAAGCTGGTACAGCTTGACGTTTGTCACCTAACTCCAATCCCTTCCAATGAACTTGCGAATTGGCGATTAATTCCTGAACGTTTCTCATCTTGGAATCGATTGAGCAGGGTGCGTGCCTCGGTGCACAGATTTATTGGAAACTGGTTAGCAACTTATCACGATCGAATGCAGGATTACTAACAGTCGAGGAGCTTGCAGACTCAGAAACGAACATTATTCGTGAGGAACAAAAGGTAGCCCTCAGCGATGAATATAAGCGGCTACAAAAGGGCGAGCCTGTGCATCATCGAAGTAAGCTTGTTATATTGGACCCTTTTCTTGATGATGACGGTCTTATCCGTATGAACAGTCGTCTACGATTTGCAGAATTTTTGCCACACGATGCAAAATTGCCTATTATCCTTCCGAAAGGCTCATGGGTGACAAGGCTCATCATCAGGTCATATCATGAAAAAGATGGGCATGCGGCTGGAACAAACCATGTCCTGTCGCTTATCTCGCAACGCTTTTGGTTTATTTACGCCAAACTTTGCTTAAAGGACAGCGCGAAAACCTATCAAGTCATTTTCTACCTGCACCTGCAGTGACGGGTTATCACATCTTTCTACACATTCGTCTACTGACTTTAACAATGAAGCGATGACCTGCACGTTTCTTAACAAGCTCATTTAATTGGTCTGCTATAATGACCACACAGCAAAGAAGTTGTTAATAAGTCACCGCTATAACGAAGACACTTCAACTACTACCCAATCAGTATTGCAAAGCACCTGAAATGGGGAGCAAAACAACAGCACCGGTGCAACAGTTACCGCACCAACAAAAGAATTCTCGGAATGACAACGCAACCACTGTTATGATCCTTCCACTTCTTACGCCACACTTTAGTCACCCCACTCTATCACTAGAAAATTCTTCTCTACGCAAGCCAGGATTCAAGTCAGACCCTTAAGTTACCCCCACCCTGTTGTTCAGACATTCTTCTTTATATAATCTTGTTTACTCACGGCACTTACTTACGAGTCCAGCAATAGCATGCTACCTGTTTTGGTACTGTGGCATGTGGCCGGCAATTGGTCTGTTGTACAGTTCGTAACTGTCCAGCGCTTTGACGGGCTAATGGTGCCGCGCCTTTCCGTTGCTTGTTTGTAACGTCAGTGCATACCTGCTATATAACCGGAGTGAAGAGTAGTAGTAGCTGTACAATCTAGGTAAGAGTACTCATCGTAGTATCTGAGTCGATTTCTAGGTCGACCTCCAGAATACTAGCCGTACCACTTCACAGAAGCTTTCGTATTTATCTACCGAGGTTTAGAGGAGGACAGCGGTAAGCGTGAACTATATTTCTTTAACTTGTGTGAGCTCGCATAATTTAGTGCTTTATAGCGTGCGGAAGTATTGTGAGATTGTGTATTGAAAGTGTGTTTTTTATGATGAAAGGCTTTATTTCCCAACTTGTATTTTAGTTTTACGGTGGTGATAAAAGAATTGCTAGGAAAAAATTTACAGTAGTTTTCACACCGTCACAAATCTCCCTCATTGTACACCTTCGGCAGTAACAACCACTTATCAATCAAGCCCAAGAAGGATTCTTGCGTTGCCAACCAAAATCAAGCCATCGCCGTTCCAAGCCTCAATCACCCAGAACTACAGCAAGCATGACACTGAAAGTGAACTCGCACCCAGAGACTTAAGGCAACACCACGACTGCGTTAAATCGACGTAAGCGTATAACCAATATCTATCTACATCCTAAACCCGTGCCCCACTCCAGCCACCATGTGGAGACAACAATCTACCCTCTCTAATTCTTGCTAACACACACACACACACACACACAGACTCGCACAGCTTATCTAGAGAAATTGGTTACCCGAACTTCCTTGCCACGCAACCTTATATGCACCTAGACGCCCAAAAAGTAAGATCGTGCAGTGCTAGATCATACTTAAGGGGGGGGGGGGTCACACTGCGCGCGGCGAGCGCGCGCACCCAATTATCGCGAGCGAGCTCCGCGAGTGGGGTCACACTGCGCGCGAAAAAATCGCCAGCCTCATTAGCTTCGAGCACCGCTCGCGAACGGTCGATAAGAAGAAAGAATT
>QQSS02230291.1:0-10292 GCA_003687565.2 Craspedacusta sowerbii | reverse complement strand
ATCATCATCATCATCATCATCATCATCATCATCATCATCATCATCATCATCATCATCATCATCATCATCATCGTCAACATTATCAACATTATCATCATCATCGTCACCATCGTCATCGTCATCATCATCACTATCATTATCATTATCATCTCAACGATCTTCTTCAGTCTGCTCAATGGTCGTAGCCTGGTAACTTACCAAAGTAGAAATGCAGGGAGTATATGCGGCTGCAACTGGCCACTTCCTTCTTCATAGCCTTCTTCTCCTTCCTCGTGCAACGGACAAAGCACCAGTGAATAAACGGTAAAATGAGAGGGAGGAGCAGACCCAGAACTATCATTCCAGAATACAAGCCAGGAACGTTGTCTGCATTGAAAGATGATTCCCTTTCCCTACTCCAGCTGTTCCATGAGTTCCATGATGACCAAGGTGACCAAGTCACTGGCGCCTTGGTAGTGATGAGTTTTTGGCATTGCGCAGTCAACGGAATCCAGGAATACACGGAACCTTGCCTCTTACATTGTTGCACGTAGTAAATTGGTACGTTGTTATCAGGGCAAAATGGCGTGACCAAAGAGCCCGCATCAAGCTCAACGTAGCCCACATTTCCTGGCAAGTAGTAGGAACATTTTGGGCTTGATGCCTCGCAGAATTTTCCAGTCCAGCCCCACGGACAAGAGCACGCTGTCTCCCCTAAAGGATTATTGTAGCATCCTCCTCTTACACAGGGATTGTATTGAGCACATGTGGTTGCAAGTTTCTCTCCTCTACAAATCATAGACACTGGATACTCAACCCAACCACGGGAAGTGCCAAGATAGACCTGCCACTTGCCCGTGATAAGTTCGGGCTTCGATGCGTTGTCAGCTACTCTCCAAAATACTGAATCAACGTCATAGTTGGGACCAATTACCCACAGTGAAGAGTAGTAAAACAGGTACCAAGTAGAAATGGCATAGTTAGAATGCTTGTAGACTGGTCGATTATAGCGATAAAGGTCAGGCACTTGAATGAACTCGTCAACATTTGGATTGTTTATGTATACATCGTTTAGTCCAGTTTGATTTGCACTGAAATACAAGGGTCTTCCGTGGCCGCACTCAGATACTGTTTGGTTCACACAGACCGGCATAATACGATTCGGCAAATTGTAGTTTGCACTTTCAGAAAATGCAGTTCCAGAGTGCTGTGGAATCCACACGAACCAGTCATGAAAATTTTTGATAGCACTGCCGAACGGAAAACTCCCATTGTCGGCAGTTCGAGTCCAAGATGAGGACAAGGAGATGATGTTCACGCCTAGCCCGGCGTACTCGTCAATACGAGGACCATTACGGTGTGTGACAGCGGACTCTATGGCGGCCTTACTGAATATTAAGTAGTTGGATCTTCTGTAAAAGTAGATGTCGCTCCTCTCTGACTTGTAGACAGGGAAATCATTTGCTACGTACGACGTTCGCACGTACACGCCGGATAGTAAAATGGAGTAGGGTAATTCGTCGTCCTGGGGGTGTGGAAAATAAACGCGACTGCACAAATTGGAAAATCTTGTTGACACGGTCCAGGATGAAACAGCATGGGCGGCAATTAAAAACTTCAGTACTATCCAATGAATCTTCATTTTGTTCTGGAGCTCTTCTATTGCATTAAGCAAAATATATTTGAGCCTTCACCTTAAATAAGACACGCGCACACTCGAAAACACACACGTATACGCACATATACACATATACACACACACACACACATATATATATATATATACACACACACACACATATATATATATATATATACATATATGTATGTATATATATATATATATATATATATATATATATATATATATATATATTTATATATATAATCCATATTTATATACTTACATATATTCACTTTTATATTTTTTAATATACATACATTCATGAGTACATCCCAAAAAGAATAAACGTCCTACTTTCAATTGCCACAACCACTAGAATGCAAATTAGATACTATGCGGAGAAGTTAGTAACTACACAATAATTACATCATTTAACACAACTGCGAAGCCTCTTGTGTTTCTGCTCAACTATAAACATCCTCAGGCCGCTGTTCGAATCTCTGCGCTCTACTATGCGAAGAAGTATTTATTCGACTAGAAAGCAGCAGTCTTCAGTGCAGAACGAGTAAGTAAAAGCGTGACGATCCACATCAGCAACTACCACAGAGAAACCAAGTCCCTCTTCCCGGAATTGTCTATCAAGATTCCCCTTTCCCCCTATTATGTTCTGATTACATCGGTGCAAACTCCACACTGGTATGGTCTCGTTTGTATTTAATCGCCTAGCCTTGCAGCACTTCGCGTCAAATGTCTCTTTTGATTCATTGGCTTAGCCGAGTTGTGAAACCCGAAGCGCTTCTCAAATTCTTTCTAATACGTCGAACACACGCAATGTCCTTAGAATGCACGGCTTGCAAAAGCGCTGTTTGCGCGGGCGTTGCTTGAACGTGCGCGCTTACATCATGCCATCAGTGTAGGGAATTTCCCCATCATCTTCGAATTTTCTGATCTGTCTCTGCACGTTTCTAATTGGAAATAGAGCTGCCGTGATTTTTTCGAACAAGTCTCTGCAAAAGCTTCCAAATGGATGCGAGTAAGAAGTCTTAAGCTCAGTAGGGGTTAGCGTCATTTGTTAATTCTGTCGGCCTCTTTTTCCAGGTGCTTGCCAGTACATAGCATCTATGCATAAAAATTACCAGCCTATGCATTTCCTTTGTGCTTGTGCGTCAGCATTAAGGCTCCATAAGGAATACCTACATGCATTCCTCGCATTAAACGTCGTTTGAACTCCCGCTTCTATCAGTCATTAGACTTTTGGTGAAAGCGTAGGCTGGTAATCGTATTGACGAGTCCTGGTGGTAAAATTTCAGAAGACTAAAACGTGTCCTAGTCCGTCATCAAATCTAGGAGCTCCCTTAAGTGAATTTGGTGGTAACTCCATTTTGGACAGGAAATCCATAACAAGAAGAACAAAAAGTACAACAGCAATAATAACAACAACAAACAACAAAAACAAAACAACAACAACAACAACAAGAAATCCTTGAAGTAAATATCCTACAATAACCAGATAACTATCGTTAACGTTCACGTTCACGTTGGCACTCTGAGCCAATCATTTTAAGTCCGCATTCAGAGTAACCAATCAGCGATAAGCAATCGATATAAGGAGTTTCCCTTACAGAAAACCTCTGGCCATTATGATGATGGCGGCCAGCACTGGGTGAAGAACAAGCAGTCACGTTTTTTTTATTCAGGTTGGATCATTTCATGCACTTATTGTTGTGCAAATACTCGATTGCAACCTGAGCGGTGCAGTGCTATTGCGAAGGGGCCATTTTCTTAACGTTCTTCTCAGCTGCATCCATCGATGAAAGCGTTGCCAATTAGCGATTGCTCAGGCTATTTTTTTCGCACACGCGTGCGATGTCGTAAATGGAGCCGTTCACAAAGCAAAACATGAGTTATTTCATAGCGCCATGCTGCTAGCATTAGCAAATCTCAGGCATTGGGTGGTGTTGCTGTTTAGATTGCTTGCTGGTAAAGTACTTTCGATTCTTGCAATCGCCTGGCTTATTGTGCGCACCTCCTGGATCGTATTTGCATTTCAAATAAGACAAAAGAATGTTCGAATTACGATTTCTGATCGGGCCGCGCCAGTCACAAGGTTCCTCTGACGCATAAGAAGAATCCCTAACCGATCATGTTCGAAAGTTGAGTTTAGAAACCTGTTTTTGTTTAGCTTCCAAATGTGGTCGACGTGGCTTTGGGGATTCTTTTCCGAATTTGACACTTATTAAATTTTGAAACAAAGCAAAATCGGTAGGTCCATGCATATGCATTTCCAGTTCTGGCTTACGGGCTGTCGCTGTTGTACTTAAGTCAACGGGAAGTTTTATTTTTTGGCGTCGTATTTGCTCTAAAAAAATATTGTAAATAATTGCTTAATAATATAAATAATTGCTCTAAAAACGTGATGTTGGGAGTCAAAACTCAAACTTTGCCTTCTCGTCGCTGGAGTGTGATGCCATTTTTATCGATTTTGGATGATTCTCTAATGCAAAGCCATACGATAACCTCTTATGTCCGAAACTAAGCTAAATTTTTGCTACTATGTTGCATCCTCCGAAAGAGGGCGAATAGTTAGGTAACTTGACCATGCCTTATGCAACAGATTATAACGCATAAAGCATTGTATTAGCAGTAGTAGCAGTAGTAGCAGTAGCAGTAGCAGAAGTAGCAGCAGCAGCAGCAGCAGCAGCAGCATTAGTAGTAGTAGAAGTAATAATAGTAGTAGGATTAGTCAAATCATTCAGAGCAACTGCAAGTAGTGTCCTATTTTTGAAAAAATTGATTTAAAATTAAATTCTGATATATTTTCAAACGCGATCACTCATACTGACGTACATGTTTGGGTTATGAGTTTACTGTTAAGTACGATAGGATTTTGTTTTTTTGTATTCATTTATTTTAGTTCTAATTTTTTCTTTATGTTTTTTGTATTGCTAACGCCAAACCAAGGGCGGTCTCTTGACACTGATAAATAGGTGCCGTAGCAGGTATTCTAGTGTTAGATCAAGTTTTAAGCAATAACAAATTGGCTTAACAAAAGTAGGGAAATAAAGCAATGAAGAAATTAGGAATAAGTTCTAAAGCAAGAATATGTTTTACCATGCTCAAGGTATGAATCCCAATTTGAGGGAGGGATAATTTGCCAGATTCGCACCGATCAGAAATATTCTGCTGATATATGCTGCGGTTGAGCCCGTAATGTCTTCGATGGAGTACGTGTTTTGTATTTTCTTAGCAGCCATAAGTCCTGAAGGGTCACGTTTCTACTTATTAAAAAGTTCAGGGACATTCCATCGTGCTCCGTAACCGTAGTCTAGTAAACTTTATGTGAAGAGTCAGAGAAAGTTTGCTGTTGGGAATTACTGCTTCCTGAAATATTTACTTCATAAGGATTTCCTTAATGAGCAGTTGTTGTGGAATTAGGATTTTGTTATTATATACATATTTTTTACTCACAAAAATTGAGCATGCAGGAATGAATCAGCTTGGAAGAGGGTGCGTCCTAAATGAGATGAAATCATAAGGTAGCATGTGCCATCAGCAATATTCTGCCATCTACAGGTCATGGATTTACTGGCAAATTATCTGGGGCATGCTGATTCTAAATCTTATGACTGTCTATCCCAGCAAATCCTGAATAAGTTTGTCTGCTATCTTGCATTTTTGAAAATTTGTAGGGCTTTAGTTACAGATACCATTGCACTTGCGAATTCTTCTTTTTCCATGCCGGAGTTCTTTCAAATACTGATTATCCACCAAATCACCAAATACTGATTATAATACTGACCAAATCACCAAATACTGATTATTCACCAGTTCACCAAATACTGATTATAAGGGTTTGTTTTCCGTTCTTCACGGTATTCAAGTGCTTGGAGAATGGTCCTGGCACTTGCTTTTCGATCAGGCGCAGCTTGGAACCTTTAGTCAGAATTTCTCAAGTGCGTCGCAGGGGACGTTAAGCCTAAATAGACCTTAAAACGTGTTTTTGCGACGAGGTATTGATTCTCCAACCTTCCGTTTACGGCGATACCTTACCACTACTCTGCGGGTCCATTAAGATAGATGTAAAAAATTTCCTATCCTGGTGGATCTTCTCAAGAATCAGGTGGATCCACTACTGCAGGATCATTAAGACCTGGTATGCATAGTAATGGTATTATATACTTTAGCTGTCTTGGTAGTTCGTTGTGCTCGTAGTTGTAGTGCCGAGTTTTTTGCTTTGACTGTCATGAGAGCAGGGTGACGTGTCTCGTCAGGGTTGTCGGAGAAAAACCCGGATATCTGTCGTGTCAGCGAAGTCCCCAATATGTTAACAGAAAATTTGCTCAGTAATTGGTATTTTTACTACTATTTTGTAAGCTCTGAGCGAGCAGATGCATGGTTTAGTATATGTGGTATTATAGTTTCATCATTCCTTTATGACAATTAGCACAAAATGGATCTCATTGGAGCCAGGTGGGACTTCGCCAGTGTTCCCTGGGTCAACTGGAGCTGATTCTGTGGCCGGTATGCAGGTTTTATCCGCCCTCTTGAAGGCAAATTTGGTTTCCACGTGAATTGGATCGTGTCAGTCAGTTGCAGTTTTGCACCTGTTTGTTTGGGAAATGTTAGGCTTTTGAAATTTGCATTTCGATCTGATTTACTTGAAACTGTGTTACAAATGCCATTTGTGTTCATGGATGTCTTTGTCTGAGTCATACGTGGGGTTATAATGGCCTTTCATCTGTAATCGCCGTTTTTCAAAGAATCCTAGCAATTCGATTTTCTTTCGGCTAAGAACGCTATAATTCTATTTAATTCTATGGTCATTTATTCTATATTTAATTTTATTCCATATTCTACTTAATTCTGTTCCGTATAATTCTATTTATATTTGACGCCAGAAGATTTCGCAAATGGCAGAATATAGGCCGCTTATTTCGGGTCTATTATTTACGTTTTACTTAGCAGAGCTTCAGTAGTAAATACTTGAAGCCCTTAATTAGTTTTCTGTGATATATATGTATATATATATTCACTTAGTTCTTATGAGCTATCTTTTTTGTTTCAGGCATTAAGATGTTTGACGAGGAGTGGATTCGCTTGGCGATAGTTGTGCACGAGTCTTCAGCTGAGGCAGTCGCGTGGGTGTTGGATGACGCTATCTGCAACAAACACAGCGCTCTGGCAGGCAGAACCTTCGAGGAAAGACTTGAAGAGGCTCTACGGCTGGAACAGTCGCAGCTCGCTAGGTCTCTTCTGAACTATCAGGTGCCTGTTGTTTTTCCCACTGCCGGATTTGGAAAATATGCGGACTTTGATATCGGCATCATACAAAGACTTATCAAATACTTTGTTGGTAATTCGTGCTGGACAAACGCCATTGCTGGATTGCCTGCTGTTGAGAACTTGCAAGCGTACGACTGGGCCAAGTCCAACCCGCATGCCTTAGTAGCACTGCTAGCGGATTTCCGAAACTGGACTTTCCACCACCCTGGAAATGTCTTGGACTTCAATCAGCGTTGGAATGACGTGTTGAGCATACTGCAGGGTCTTAAGTATGATGTCAGCAAGATAAGTCATTTCAAGACAGGACCAATAGATTTCTGCAGTAAAGTGATAGAGAAAGCGATTCAGTCTCTGTTAAGCGATGCAGTATGTATGTTGAAGCAGGAGCTTGTCTCAAAAGAAGAGCTAATCGTTGTTCGGGGCCAGTTAGAGATTCTGCAGGAGGAAATACAGAAGTTGAAAGCGTCTAAGGTGGACTGTGTCAAAAACGGTAGGCAAGGTAATTTCATACGAACGGGCAGTTGCTGTTTTTGATTAGCAGTAGCTCTTGTTTATGATCTTTCTTGCGCCTTAGAATGCTTTGACGTTGTGAATTCGTCGTTGCGTGATGAACTGTGAAATCACGTTTCGCTCGGAATAAGGAATTGCGCATCGCCCAGAGACTGACTGAACCGAGAATAGCGGAACCTTGAAAACATTCGTTCTCTCAGCAGAGGCGGATAAGTCGACAATATATCCAAAACTTATAGTTGAAAGCCCAACGATGGGTGGAGAGTGGCTTTTAGGGAATAATTTAATATTTAATCTGTGATTTCACTACTGCAAATTTTCTTTTTTAATTTTTTATTTCCTAGTAACCTGGAGGGTGATTAAAACTCCCCTTGATCATGTAGAAAACGGTCATTCTGAAATTAGTCACACTCAAATGACCGATACTAAATTTTTATTATATACTGAGCAGGCCTAGCACCAGTAAATAAATTATATTACATTGATCCTTTAATTCTAAATACATAATGTTTATTAATCCCCCTCATGCATAGGAAATAAATAATTTTAACATGAATCTACTAAGAATCTGTAACAATGAACTTTGTTGGGTCTTGAGACAGCCTTTTGAGCCTTCCATTTCAGATCAAGTGCAGCGAGCGAGAGAAGCGCTATGGTTGGCTCACGAAGCGATATGGAACATTCGCGAGTTGGATTTGTACGGCGATCAAATTGAAAGCAAGCGGAAGGTCGATCTCATGGTTTCCTTGCTCACCCTTAAGTGTTCCGATGTGGACCAGACAAGGTTCAGTCCCTCGAAAGAGCCAAATCTCGAAGCCGTAGCAATGCATGACATGTTTAAGAACGGCAAAGTTGTGCTTGTCCGGGGTCTGCCTGGTTCAGGGAAAACCACCTTTTGTCAGCTCATTTTGCGTGAATGGCACGAGGGACGGCTGTGGATAGACCGATACGACTTTGTATTTTATATTAATGCCCCGTTTCTCGCGAGCTACTGCAGACCGTTCAGTGTCGACCGTGTTTTGGAAGCGCTGTACCCGGATGTTTTCAGTAAGATAACGTACGAGCAGCTACGCGAGCTACGGTGGCTTGTGATTGTTGACTCTATCGATGAGTGCGACATCGAGAAGATATGTTCTCCTGGAGCGTCGATGTTTGCGGAAGATGCCTTAAGGCAGCTGATTCTAAGTCGCGACAGTTACGACCGCATCATCGTTGGCCGACCACACGTGTGTGACGAGGTTCGTGGAAGGCTTTTGACCCATGTGGCGTTCCAGTACGTTGAGGTGGTTGGATTTGCGGCTGAGCAGTTGAAGGTTTATGTGGAGAAGTTCTGTGCGCCCGATGCAGCGAAAGCGGCTGATGTGTGGCGGAAGATGAGTGAGAACAAGTCATTGCTTAGCATGGCCCGTTTGCCTGTGTTCGCTAGCGTGGCCTGCAACATTTTGAGCGAGCACCGGTCGGCTGTGATCGAAACTCAAACGGAACTGTACGTGTGGACGTACGTTGTGTTTGTAACGAGGCACGTTAGAAGGCATCTTGCGGACGTCGATACGAGTACATTCAGAAAGCTGCTCTGGAATACGCGTCTAATTGACTCGCTGGTAAAGGTGAGCAAGATTGCGTACGATAATTTGACGTCCGGTACGGTTTTCTTCAGTCCCAAAGACGTTTGCTTCGGTGAAGTTGAGTATACGCTGATCACACCTTTTGTCGTCCGCCGGCAGGAGTTCCTTTGCTTCGCTCACTTCACGCTAATGGAGTTTCTCTCTGCGGTGCATTTGTTCGTGAGCCGCGTGAAGTTCAGCGATGAGCTATTCAACCGGAAGTGTTTTCGGGGCGTTTGGCCGATCTTGTTCGGGCTTTTAGGCGCTTCAATGACGAACTCTGAAGCCCCGGAAGTCGTTCGGGATTTTGTTCGGCCTTTAATGGAAAGGTTTCGGATTGAACCGTTCCACAAGCACTTCCTGCCCAGAAAAGTCAGCAAGTCTATGTATCGTATGGGGAAAATTCTTTACATCAGCTTGTATTATGAGCTGAGAAGCCCTGGTTTGTTGAAGAGTCGTAATTTCTATTGGGATAACAGCTCCGAGCTTAATGTATACCACCACCATGAGCTCGATCGTGTTCTCTACTTTATGAAGCACTTCGTCGTCGGTAACAGAAGAATCGAATGGCTCCGTGTACGGACGACAGACGACCAGTTATCTCTCGGTGAATTAGAAAAACTTCACGAGTGCATTGTTTCCCGTGGCTGCAAGGTGGAAGCGCTTGTGTTGCGAGGTGTCACCTTGAGCGATGGGATGATGGAACTCCTCGCTCCTGTTTGCTCGTTGATACCGACCGTCTCACTTCGAGACATTCGCACGGTCAGCGATAGATGCTGGAGGAGTTTTGTGAGCCTTCTGGAGACAGCTCGGAGGAAGAAGACCCTTCACACCAAGCTGCTGTGGGTTGTTGACTGTGGTGTGGATCAAGCAATTCTTGATGAGCTGAAAAGCATCGTACCCAGTGTCAGCTTGACGTATGGGATGATAAATTAACTTTGCAGACAGCAAACTAGTGTTAGTAAGCGCGTTTCTGCGCATTTGAATTTCTGGCCATATGTTTCAGCCGAAATATTTTTCCTCTCATGTAGTGGGTTAGCTCTAGAGATTTAATGTATATATATATATATATATATATATATATATATATATATATATATATATATATATATATATGTGTGTGTGTATATATGTGTGTTTGTTATACAGAGAAAGTTATTCGCCGGTCAACAAAAAACAAAACAGGCTGTGTAATGATTCTGAACACCAAAGTGCCATCAGGAGCACGCCAGACCTCGCGGGTTTTAGACCATTTAAGTGCTTGGCATCTGTAACATGCATCATCAGCCCCT
>QQSS02230268.1:0-21867 GCA_003687565.2 Craspedacusta sowerbii | reverse complement strand
TTCTCGTTCGTCGGTCCAGAACGCACTTCCCTCCGTACTGAGAAAGCTTCTTAGTCACGGTCACGTGCCGATGTCTCGGTCAGCAAGCTAATTGCCAGCCGACTCATTTACCATGCGTTCGAGCAGGTAATTTGCGGTAAAAAAAAAACGAGATTAGATCACTGGGGACCATTGTTATTTTGTCGCTCATCTACGGTGTCGCTCATCTACGGGTACCCCCTCCTAACAGCGAGTTTTTTTTTTCAGTAAAAACAGGTTCCATGTGACTTGCCATGTAACGCACCATATAACACATTAGCAGAATGTTAGTAAAACGCGATTGGGCCGCGGGCTGCGGTATACTAGGAAAGTTGGGCCGCGGGGAGAGACAGGTTGAGAAACCCTGCCATATAAAAAGCTCACCTTTATATCGGACGCCCAGCTGCCATTATGCCAGCTCCGGCGTGTCAAATGCGCGGCGTCTAAACCGCCAGTCACAACTTGTATGTTGGGTTTGGCGAGAGCCAATCCTAACATATATGTTGGTACTGGTACTAGAACCGGGTGGCAAATAATCGTAACCTAACCTAGGCGATCAATGCGCACCCAGAGCTGGTGCAACAGTGGTCTATATGCCTTACAGTATTTTTCATTCGCTGCCTGCCTGCATGTGTCCCTGTCGTCCGTATGTTACATCAAACTTAACCATTGATCGTGGACCTTTTTTTGTCAGGCAAAGCAGAAGGCAATGGCCCTCATCAAACAGATCAACTCATCTGAAGGTTTCGCATTTTCTTGCTAATTGAAAAATTTTCTTAACATATTTTTCTTTTATCATTAATAATTATTCTTCAAAAATGTAGTTTTGATGATCATTCTGATGTTTTCCGATTGGAAATCTTTTCTGCTTGAAACTCAGCAATCGTCATTAAAGTAATGGTCAGCTATTCCCGCAATATGCCGTGCGTATTTTTCAATTTCTTTAATTTCAATGTGATCTCACAAGAACAAGCAATGAACTGTACAGGGTGGTGTGAGCTCAATTTTTCAGTGTCATTTAGAGAACTCTTGTTTTGAGAACATGTTGCAACGCACCTGGGTTGGACATCCAAGCAAAGTTACATCAACCCAGATATGAAGTGCGTATTCCATCTAGACAGAGTAACCTGATAACACTGTAAAACATTATCATCATTGAGCTGAGTTTAGTAGTTAATTTGCATACAAAAAGAAATGGAAGTGTTGGGAAAAGAAAGACAATAGATGAAGCCAATAAAAGAGTTTTTTTTTATGTCTAGGGTTTCCTT
Source organism: Craspedacusta sowerbii (assembly GCA_003687565.2). Lineage (NCBI taxonomy): Eukaryota > Metazoa > Cnidaria > Hydrozoa > Limnomedusae > Olindiidae > Craspedacusta > Craspedacusta sowerbii. The sequence continues at coordinate 20,581 of QQSS02230268.1, read as the reverse complement.
AGCACCAAAGATTGCTTTCCTAGAGGGTGCTCTCAATCTAGCGCTATGCTGAAATTTTGCAGCCCGTAACCCAGTGCATCTAATATGGATCTAGGCACCGGACCACACTGCTTTAACAGCATCTAGGAGCAGACATAGCTTCCCTTGCATAAAGCATTGTACAGCAAGATGATTGTAAATGTTTTATCTTGGAAAACTTGACCTGGGCTTGTCGATTCATCTAGGCTAAGCTCAAACTCTTCTTTTCACAATTTTACATGATGAAATTCTGTGTTTGTGCTAATTTAATTTTTATTATAGATTGTGCATTTTATATTCATATTATATTATTATACACGTAATATATATATGAGGTTTAAATTTTTCATTTGTGTTCTGTTCTCGATTTTTCGTGTCCGTTTAAAATATTGAAATTGGAATTATTGGGATTTGATACCTCTTAAATGCTTTGCTGTGCTGTAGATTCTTGGCTAAAATTGGTGACTGATTTTGGCACCATGTCTTCACAAAGTTGTTTTGATTTGTTATTTGCTCATTCATAGTGCCGCATGTCTTGATTTAAGACTTCAGCACAACATTTGATGTGTTACGTACTTTTCATGTTTTCAAACATACAACGCATCAAGACAGCAATATGCAGACCTTGTTTTCTGGTAAAGTACTTAATTGATAAAATAGCAGTTGAGTGAAGGTTTCCAATTATGCTCATGCTCAAAAGTTTTTCGTATATATAGGCTGTGGGTAGGGCTGTGGTTTACATATATATATATTTATTTATTTATATATATGTTATAGGCTTAGGGTAGGGCTGTGGTTTACACCCACACTTTCTAGAATTTTTGTCTGTTATGATATGTTATGCTATCTTTCTCTTAATATCCAGCTCATTTTCATACCTTGAGGGACTAAGCTCCATGAGATCTTGGTGAAGGCCAGTTAATGTTAGATTGCTTTCAGCTACTTGATAAAAATAGGCAGACAAGAGTTTCTTGTATATCCGCTCTCATCGACGATATATTGTCCAGTGGTGGTTTACTGTGTTTGAAATAAGTATTCCTTTTCTTTTCGTGTTTGTTTACATTGGTCATGCTGACAGAATAGATCACTTTGCTTGCAAATCTGGTTCTATATATCTAAAGACTAATGGGTAAGGCAAAGCCTCCCAACAACTGAGAATTTGGAGCAATTTGTATTGGCATAGGGGTTAGGTAACGATAAGGATTAGCCACATGTCATTGAACGGGGCTCAAATGTGCGGATGGGATTCTGAAGTTAAAGCTGAAGTTTGAAAGTTTTGAGTTTGTAAATGTATCGTTTACATTACGATTGATTTGATATGACATTGTCTTGTAGGCTTTCGCTTGCATTGTATTTACTATTGCTTAGTTGAAATGTTGCCCAAACTCTAATTCCAAGCCTAACCCTAAACCTAACCCTTCCCTTTCCGGAACAATCCTCAAGCAAATAAAATTTCCTACGAAATTAAAGGAAAATAATATTTGAAAAAAAAAATCAATTAAAGCTCCCTAGCGTGCAGTTTCCCAATTGAACTTGGACAAATCTTAGGTTTAAGAGTAAACGGTAGCTCTACGGTATGTAAAATTAAAGCTTAAGGCAGAGAATCCCCTCCATCCCGCATACACTTTGCGGGTTGATCCATGCTTTTCCTCTGATTTCTTAGTCCGCTAATCATTTTTGGGCTCCTGATTGAGCCATATAAACTCGTCCAGTTTGCTCAAATTCTCAGGCTGGCGCCGGGATTAATGAAGCTATAATAAAGAGAGCAAAACGTGTTGCGAGTCTGCCATATCCCTAACTTTATGGTGAAGCAGCTAATCGATGAGCTAAAATGATGTTTGTAACTGGGCGCAATGGAGCTGTACCGCAACCTTAGTTCTGCTTCGCCCGGTCTGTTACAGCAGTTTCCCCTGAAGCACTCGATTGTGCACGGAAGAAGTTGTGGTTACATATTACTTCGGTCATCAGGCGCTGACATAACGTCGATTTGGTGCGCGCTAGCGATATTGCTCAGGTGACGCTATGCTACCAGCAATCTTTGCGTTTAAGAAAAGATGCGAAACCCTCGGTGACTCCGTTATTGTCGTCTATGTTCGGAGCATTTTGACGGCCGCAGGGAGTTCTCATTTCATATCTTGAGAGAAATCGAATGCAACAAGACACTGCATACCAAGAAAGCATGTAAATGGAATGCGATCGATTTAAATTTCTAGGTGAGTTTGATTTGGCTCCTAAGGATGCTTGAATTGAAGCAAGAATCAACCATAGTCTACAGGAACTGCTACCCAGCCTTGTTACGTCACAGGTAGCCGCTGTTCGCAGGTGTGTGGCGCATGAACAGTTCATAACCTTGTTGGAAAATGAGCATATGCGAGAACGAGATCATGTCTTCGTTATCCCCAGCATTGGTATTCACGTGAAGGGTTGTCCTCGCGTACGATTTAGACAGAGAAAAGCGTGTGTGGCAATTAGAGCTAGTCTGTAGAGCCTGTAAAGCAGCGCTATAAAATTTCAAAAGTTGGGGTTTCTCGTGGTTTTTGAGGAATTGAGGAATAAGAAAGAGTTTTCTCCTAGCGTATTTGATGACGCAAAATGTGTTACTGTAGGATGCACTTGGACCCTAGCTTTTATTATTATTTTCTTTTTGCAATGTGTCGTGGCAAGTTGTGGACATTGGGTGTGTGCATCCACTCCCTATGTCGATGTTTGTTGTTTGCGTTTGGAAGGAATTTGTAGATCGTGGCGAAGGTGATTTGAAAAATTTGCTTCTTGGGTATTACTTGGGACGCTTTTCTTCTTAAGTGTTGTGGATCCTTTGCTAGGCTGCTTGATTTTGAATCTCTTTCACGGTTTCATTTTATTTTCTTTTGTTTAGCTTTAAGTAATATTTGTATCCGGCATTAATGCCCCGTGGTCTCGCTGTTGAATATAAATTGCTAACGCCTATGTTTTGAAGTAATAAGAGAATTGTGGTTTAGCATATTTAAACTTGGATGGAGTGCGCCGGAGTAGCGTAGCGCGGGTTTTCGGGTTTGTGATGTTGCTAGCATTGCTACTCCACATAAACATCTGCTACTCTGTAGCTGTCGCCATGCGAGCTGTCCGTGTGAGAGAGTTTGGTGGTCCGGAAGTGTTGACAGTTGTTCAAGATGCGCCATTGCCCGACGTGGCGCCTGATTACGTCCTGATCAGGGTTCATGCTACCGCGCTTAATCGTTTGGATGCCATCTTGAGGTCGGGAAATTCTTTGGCCTTTCCTGCCGATGGAAGTTACCTGATTCCTGGAGTGGAGTGTTCTGGCGAGATTCACAAGGTTGGATTAGGTGCTGAAAGGGAATTCGAGTAAGTTTTAGGGCTTAGATTTTCATACCCAGGCAGACTTGACGTGGCTGACCCTTAGTTTTAGTAACTAGTTTTCTAAGTTTCTGTATGTGAGTGTATGCCCTGGCAATTACTTAATTTCTCGTACTGCCCAATTTCTTAATTTCTCGTACTGTGCCTTAATGTCTCGTCACTCTGCCCGTTGCTATTGCTTTGGAATGTTCTTCGGTGACCAGTTATTGAATTATGCTTTATGATTTAATAAGTAGGTACATGCTTTAAGTCGGATAAAACTGTAAATACTATGAATTCTTGAACATACGGGAAATTCTCTACTGAATCGTAGTTAGTCGATGCTATTTTATGCTTCAAGCAAAACGTTAGTGTCAAAGGTTTTCTGTCAGACCTGCAAAACTTGGACTTGATATCGCGTTTGCTCTCGAAAATTTCCTATGATTGACCTAGGCGACGCTCGATTTCTGTTTCTTTTCTGATCATCATCTGATCCCGATTTCCTTTGTTTCTTTTCAGAGTTGGTGATCGCGTGATGGCACTCGTTTCTGGTAAGTCGCCAGCGTGGTGAATGCGAGCTTGTATAGTTCGTAGATCGATGCTTTGAGTGATGGAAGAAGTCGATGGGCGATGGATGGATTAGCAGATCGTTCTTGCATGCTTATGATACGCAGCTGCGTCGGAGACCCAATATGTGTGTCTAATATATATTGCGAACATTTCTCCCTATGCGACGCAGTGTGTTAGATCCTAAGCAGCATGGCTGGCTTCTTGAAGCATCGCGTTTTTGTATTGCTACATGATCTCGTGCTTGATGTCATTCTTAACCTGGGCAGCCAGCTTGTGCTTTGAGCTTCTATCAGGTCTGATCCAGCCATCTGGTATAGAAGCAAATATAAGTTTCTTGTTCGGACTGCTGTGAATGTGAAACAATCGCAGTCGATTCGACCGTACGAGGTTTCAGGCGACAGCTGGTTCATGCGACGTCAAATTTCGGTGTTTCGTATGCGATCGAATAAACATCTACACGAAAACCTTATATGGTGGCGGAGGCGGTAACTTAATCGAGCAGTGTTTACGCCTCCATCGAAGAGTCGCCTAAGAGGAAAGAAAGGAACTTTCTGCTAATAAAATATCTGATCGATGCAACCTCTATCTTTTTGGAAAGCGATCTGCTCCTTCAGAGCTCGAGCTTCCATGTGATCTTGGCCAATGAAAAGATAGAGGGGAGATTTCGTGATAGTTTGAGCGTTTCTTGCGACTTTCTTTCTTGTAAACCGGCACGAAAACGACATCCATGCATGACCGGTGCAGCTTGTCTGACTGGAATATCTTGCTTAGCGTCTCGCGCATCGTCTTTACATCAACGACATCACTCGGTCGAGACCAGGTGACTTACAGGCTCAGCTGCAATATGGCTTTCGTAACCTTGTCGATTGTTTGCTGGCCAGCGTTTATGCGAGGATCGGCAGTGCCTGCTCTCGATGTGTTGAGATCATCATCCAGCTTGGTCAGGTCTGGTTGATTGATATTGCTTTTGAATATAATTGTCACAGTGGTCCAACTTGCCCTCTTTTGTCCTAATCAAGACTCCACCCGCACCAGGTATCAAATCGCGAACGTCAGATTTACTGCCAACAAGCTTCCTATTATGCCGAAAGTCTTTGTTGGAACCACGAGTTTATGTCCACAAGGCGATGCTGTTAGGCGAAAGGCAGTCATTGTCATTTATCGCGCCAACTCAGGATTGCCCGGTTCACGTTGCAAACCATGACGATCTGTTCCTACTCCAGCGTTTAATGTCACCAAGATGCGCAATCATGCCATTTTGAGAGATCTTCTCGGATTTTTTGCCAGTATAGCGGCAGCGGCAAAATCCGTTTCGGTTTTGTTGAATATCAGCGCTCCTGTACATCAGCGGATCTGCTAGAGCGTCAAGAACTCATCTTTATCTTCATCACTGGCGACGTTTGTTGGAGCATATGTGGCGATAAGGGTTAGTCATAAGTTCTAGCATAGCAAAGCGCTCCGATACTCTAGTGAAGGCTTGCCAAGCTAAACCACGATCGACTCTCACTGCAAATCCTAAATCAGGGTGCGAATTGTCCTACGCAGCGGCGCACTGCAGCTTATACGAAGAATCTATAGCGGCAAGAAAAATCTGCTTATCGCCTCTTCCTCTCATACGCGTCTCCTACAGGCTACGGCATCCGAATTGTTGAGATTCACTTGGATACGATGCAGCCCGAGTAGGCCATGCGAATTCGATGTGCCATGCTAGCGTTACAAGTCTGCAAATGACAAAGGAGAAGCCCTCCGCGGGCGCGGCGCTTATTCGCCACTTGCGCGTAATTATTTGGGAGTCAATGCCAGTTGCTTACTCATCGCCGTAAGCCCGGGCTTCCCAGCCGACCGAAGCATCGGTTGTAGCCAGTTGCAGGAAACGCTAGCTGTCTAGTGTCAAGGCAGGAAAGTTGAGCTACTTTAACTTTTTACGGTTGTTTGGGCGCCCGATCTTCTCTGCAAACTTACTAGTGAAACCAGCCAGCAATGTCATAGCTCTCTCTGTTGGCTAGGGTACCGCCATAACTCCGCCGGCACAGTAGACCTCTCAGTTTCACTTGGAGTCAGACGGCACTGCCCTACTGCTACCCCAGCAATTACAGAAAACTTCGACCCGCTACGATGTTAGTTAGGCTTGTCGGATAGGACAAGTAGCTCCATGGGCGAAAGTGTTGTTTGGAAGCTCTTTTGATTACTTCATGCATCGAAACTACTATCTCATTCTGTGAGGCTTGACTGAGTGCATTCCCTTGGTGTACTAAGCTCTATCTCCTTGCACTTTTGATGCGTTTTTCTGTTTTATTTGATTAGGTGGAGGGTACGCCGAGTACGTTGCTGCCCCAAAGCGACAAGTTATGAAAGTTCCAGAAGCCTTGAACCTGACGCATGCGGCTGGCATTCCAGAGGCCTGGCTCACTGCTTTCCAACTGTTATTCTTCGTCTCGAAGTTTGTTTCGGGAGATACCGTACTAGTGCACGCCGCGGGAAGTGGCGTGGGAACGGCCGCTATACAGTTGGTGAGGGCCAATGGTGGAAAGGCTATTGCTGTGGCTGGGTCAGATGTTAAGCTTGCGAAAGCTAAGGAACTCGGAGCAGATGTCGTTATCAACTACAAAGTCGCAGATTTTTCCGAGGAAATTAAAGTGGTCACAAAAGGTAGTGAGCGCTCATACTAACGCACGCTAATTCAGTGTCAATGGCTATTCGCTGTAACACACGCGCATACACAAGTACCTACACTCTCTTCGCTATGTGTATGTGCCCCAAGACAACAGTCTAGACCTTTCTCGTGGCCGTGACTAGTTACTGAGGTGCTCATCTCTCTACCGTAGAGTTCTTACGGAGTCTTCTTCGCACTTGCTTTGCAATATCTGGGTTTATAGATGAAAATACTGTAATTTCTGTTCACTTAGCTGTTGCGGATTTTTCGTCGAGTTTAAGTCTTTTTGTGACGAGTTGCGAGGAACAACTCTCACTTACATGGTTAGTTTTATGTGCTCTGATTTTTCGTTGCTTAATGTTGACAGGTCGAGGTGTTGATGTCATACTTGATTGTGTTGGAGCGGAATACTGGAAGAAAAACATGGCGGCACTGGCTGTGGATGGACGCTGGGTCGTATACGGGTTACTGGGAGGCGGCCATATAGAAGGAGATTTCTTTAGGCAACTTATAATGAAGAGAGGTTCTCTTCTTACGTCTCTCCTCAAGCCACGGTCTGATGAGGTGAGCCATTAAGTAGAGTTGAGTGCAACACTTGGCAGTGTGGACAGATCTAGAAGGAGTTTTCTTTTTTGAAGAATTTGTTGCAGTCTTATTTTGTTTATAAGCTTCATATCAAGATAAATGCATATTCGATCTTCTTCGATAGGAGCCTGCGACTTTTCAAATGGAAACTTGATTAAAATGTCTTTTAAGCGTAGAACGACTTCACCTCCAACATTAAAATTAAGTAACCTAAAATCAAGTTGTTCATGACTAATGGACATGTCGGAAGATGTGGATGATCGTTCCTACGGTCGAACTACCATTTTTTCATGTTGCTATCTCTTACGGCTGCGCAAGCGGCCATGTCTTGTAAGAAATTTGCTAAGACCTGCTCTTCGTTCTATTCTTGTTCTGTGTATGATATGTTGTTGTTGTTATGTTTTCGCAGTATAAAGCCGAGTTAGTGCGAGAATTCGCCGACAAGTGTCTTCCAAAATTTGCTACCAAAGAACTTTGGCCTGTTATCGATTCAGTATTCGGAATCGAACGAATTTCTGAGGCTCATGCCAGAATGGAGGCAAATTTGAACCTGGGTAAAATTCTTGTGCGTATTTCTCGCGAAGACAGTGGTAAGGACGAACTCTAGATATGATGAACCTTTTGTCAGTAATCACCATCACTGTTTAGCGAAATAAAATTTTCCAGATGGCATGTAGTGCTTGGCATGTGTCCTTCTTTGTCTTAAGTAAGCTAACATAGCTGTGGAAGGCAAATCTTATTATGCCAACCAAGAATGTCCTAGTAGAGTTTTGCTTAGTTGCGCATTTTAACTATTGGTCGCATGTTTTCTTCAGCGCGCTCACTTTCCAAGATCGAAGTCATTCAAGAGCTGTTGGTGTAGATATACTCTTCAAGCAGAAACAAACACTCAAAAACAAGCAGTTGTCCATCGTGGCCATCAGAAGCTCGCCAGACCACCCAAAAGCTTTGGCGCTAAACAGCAAGACCAAGCATCGCATCAAGGATCGATCTTGCTGGCGTTATTCTACTAGCATCCTGACTGAAAATCTACCGCTAAAGAATAAAGATAGAGCTTCATAGAGCCTTCCCTTGACACCCACCATGGCATCCCAGCAAAATTTCATCTACCAGATGTACATCGAGAAACCTAGATCACACACTGTATCAGGCCAAAGAAGTTATATAACAGACACTCGTAGATCCTCTTCCATCAAAGGAAAGAATGAGCGAAGTCTACAAAGATTTCAACTACAAAAGAAATATGAAACGACAACTGCACTAGCAAACAACGTACTCTCCTTGCACGCCGAAAAGCTGGACATCACTACGCTCTGAAAACCTACCTTCACAGAGCAGAACCAAAGAAAATTTCCCTGACCTGTCCATCATGCAGGGAAAATGATTAGGCATTCATTCACTGGTTAAAGGAATGCGAGGCACTGAAAGATTCGTGAAAAGAGGTATTCGGACCACAGAGGCATCCTTGAAAAAGCTTTCCACCCGCTGACCTCAGGTGATCGCGTTTGCGGAGGGGACTCTGAACCTCTCTGAACAAACAAATAAAGCGCACGCAACAACAACAACAACAACAACAACAACAATAACAGCAACAACAACAGCAGCAACAACAACATGCTTATGCTATTAAATATTCAATGTCGGCAAGCCGGCAATTTATCCAGAGCGAGGTCACGCCATAAACAAGATAAAAGAATTTTAAGGTATTACTGGTTAACTAAAATTTAAGTCACAGTAACCATCCATTTACGCATTATTCAAGTGATTAGCTAGAAGTTAAACTGTTGTGGTCTCTTGATTCAACTACGACATACAAGATTGGAATTCATGATCACATTGCCAACAAGAGATTGTTAACAGTGGCCGAATGTTGCAGGCATGCGTTTACGGTAGTACGCTACCGCGCAAGCCCCAACCATCTTTGGTGACCATCGGGTGCTCTTTGGCTATGTTTCTCAAAGAAATGTGTACCTCGTTTACTGCGCGACTCAAAAATTAAGTGGAAAGTGCTGAAAGCAACAACAAGCGAGATCTTCTAGCTTAAAATTCTTGCTCTGCCGAAGAATCAGGCTGCTGCAATCGCAACAAGAAAAAAGTTCTGAACCTGCACTGGAAACCGAAGAATCCACTTCAGTTTTAGCACCTTGATTCATTTCAAATAAGCTCTTTCGACCATGCATAGCGAATCAATTATTTCGTGTCCACCAGATCCACGAAGGCCATCTGACGATGGATAAAAGAGCGTAAAAAAAAAAAAACGAAAAGCGCGGCATGGCACTAGCGGTCACCGAAACGGCGTCAGCGTACAAAGCATGCTGGGAACGGTCATATGTCATCCATTGTGGATAATACCAACCAGTCGAAGTAGGAGACGGCTACTCGCACAAACATCCATTAATGACGTCACTAAAATTCTAGTCAGCGAAATACACATGGAATAAGGCCAATGTTAACTACGCTCTAGATGGAGATAAATTCAGCCAGCAAGAAAGTAGACTACTTCAATGTTTCTACACGCAACGAGAATAAGGGGGCTGCTAAAGGGGTTAAAGGGGTTCCTCTTTACTCGACTGTGCATGGACCTGTGTGTCGTGCACAGACGTGAGATGCACATACATAATTTCCTTGGTAGCTGGCTTCTATTCTGGCTACATCGATGGTGAAGAACATTTTGTGCGCTTATTTTGTGCGCTTAATTGCAGCACTAGATGAATAGCTGGTGTGGCTTTGCTAACTTTCCGTGTGTGTGTATGCTCAAATCCACAGCGTGTTGTTGTTACAAAAGCTTTGTGCATTGTTTTTGCACGTGGTGCTATGTGTGGTGTCAACTTATAATTGCTGTTCATGTGATTTCTGCGGTTATGTTTTACTTGTATGTGAGAAAGTCGTGAGTTTCTATTTCAATGTGAGTTGCTACGATTCATTAACTATGGTTTATTTTATTTTGTATCTGCGGAACTATATCTAGGCGTGTATAATCTAAAGCAATAGTGGGTGTGTGGCAAGTGGGTAATATGTGTGGTATTTTTATCGACTGTTGCAAGTAATCTATAAGTGGCAACAACTTGTAAGTACAGTAGTATTCAAAGATTTAAAAATCCAAGATTCTGGTGAAGGCAAGTGATGGTGCAACAATACAATTAGACCAAGCTATCTTCGTTTACGTGTCCAAGACTACTGTGGTTAAGATTCTGCATCTCTTAGCAATCGAACCTATGGAGTCTTTTCCTTCACAACATTGTTGATTCCTTGTTGGCACCTGCCTGAGAAGTGGAGGCAAACTCATGTTTAATGATATACTGCAGCATAAGAGGTAATTGCCTTATCATGAAAGGTATTTATCTTAAAGGAAAAGAACCGACGGTGTTCAACTTGTCGTCGGCCAGGTTGCCTTCATGTTATAGCTTTCATTACGTGCTCTCTAAAAATGGAAGATATTTTCCCCCTCCCAAATGTAAAAAGCAAGATTCTTGTGAGAATGCTGCCCATTGGTGATTCATTTTGCCCAAAATCATGCGTTAGAGTTAAATGTTCCCTTGGCTGATCTTTAAAAAAATGTCAGCTTTTCTGGGAAACTGCGGCGCAGCTGACAGATGACGTCACTACATGGATGTTTGTTGCCTACGGTTTCAATGTACAAAGACTGATCGATCTTGTGACTTCCGAGTTCGACACGACTTCGCTAATATGCGCATGCGCGTGTTGCTCTATGTATAGCTTGCTGACCAAAATTTTCATGACCTCACTACGTGGATGCGTGTGTGAGAGTGGCCTGTACCACGACTTTTCCAGCGTTGCCAATGACAACTACTGCGGCTAAAAGATGGCAACTCATCAGATCCGGCTGTTGCAATCACGAAGATATTCAATATATGATTTTGCTCCAATTGAGCAAATTGATGGAAGCTAGCTAGATGTTGATCTCTTTAGAATATGCCTCGTAGTTTTCACTGATGCACTCGTCCATTACTTATGTGTTACTGTGTAGCTTTTATCTGAGAATTGCAAGAGCTCTCATTCAGACACCAGCACGAGATATTACGTTCTATGATGGATGACTTTTCATGCGCTAAGGCTCATCTAAATTCCGTGTATAAATATGTGTATCTGTGTACTCTAGACATTTTTGAAATAACTGTTGATAATATAACACAACATAACAAGAGGTTCATAGTTCAAAGTAATGATAATGAGGCTCGATGTACCAGAATTATATAATGGGTAGCTAAGTTTCTGGTTGCTGCAGGTTGTAAGTATAGGACTGCTAAAGAATAGTTAAGACTAACTGGAACAAAATTTTTGATGTTCTGATAATAGCTTATGTCTTAAGCCAGACCACTGGTACTTATAAACTAGAAGGTCTACTTGTATCTTTGCTAGGTATTATTTATTGTTCAATTTTGTGCATCTCATAGTAGACAGAGATGAAGCTTTTTATAGCGGTTTTCATGCACAAGTTTATTTAGACCACCAAGAATCAGCTTGCTCCTACTTGCAAGTGGATGATCAGGCTACACAATTTACACAAACATGGTACATTCAGTTGAATTTTGCGGGCAACATACTGTGTTTGTTGTAAGCTGTCCAGTTATACATTGATTTTAATAAATTTTTGCTGATAACATTAAATTTATGGGTGTATGCTTAAGCGTGCCTGATGTCTCATTGGAGACTTACCTTGCTGAGCCATGTTCATTGACGGGAGCTGTGAAAGTGTATGGTTAGTTTATGGTTCGTTTCTCGTGTCGTCCTTTTCTTGGTCCTGCTCTCTCTTTTATTAATAAATATTTTTTAAGTGTTTTCATTTTAAATTGATCTCAATGTACTATAAAACTGCATGCTAACTAAATCTTCACAAATCGAAAGTTGCGTGTGCTAAGCATTAGGCAGCATTTCAATTAATAGTCATACAGATTGAAATATTTTATGGATTAGTTTGTTTATGTCTATTTGTTATTCTATTGATATCTATTGATTTTCTAACATACTAATTCAATATCCATTGAGCTTATAATAAATCAAAAAATTTTGAGACTATCAATTAAAATGCTGCCTAATGCTTAGCTCTTAGCATGTTTTATGCCAGAGATTTATAACCGTAACCTTATTCCTACACTGCTTCATAGGTCTTATAGCATGTGTAGGTGGCAGTCATAACTCAAGTTGATGAAGTTAGTCAAATTAAATCCTATCTTTGGCGCAACTCGCTTCCAGAGACGGTCGTTGATGGTATGATGAGAACATTTTTATTTCTTTTGATAAGATTCACAGAAAAAGTATTAAAGACAATCTTGTCCAGAAGAAGCCACGCATGGGAATTGTTTTACTTTATTTAGGGGTTCTCTCATGCCGAGTTTAGCAGCACCTAAAAAAGATTCATAAGAATCACTTTGCTGACTTTGATCTTGCTATTATTTTCAAGTCTTCGTGCCGATTAAGTTCCTTATTTATGTTCAAAGACAAGTTCCACCACATCTTGTGTTTGGTGTTGTTTACAAGTATACGTGTAGTACATACATTAGTAAAACCAAACGACACACACAGAAAAGATTCTGTGAACATCAGGGGATGTCACCACTGACTGGTAAAATTAGCCATGATCAGTGCTCTACTCCTGTCAAAGAACATATGCTTTCTTGTGACACTACTGTAGAATTTTCAGATTTTTTTATGCTCAGTAGGGCTGATAATAGCAAGGCCTTAAGAATCAAGGAAAGCCTTTTCATTAAACGCGATTCCCCCACTTTGAGCATCCAGGGTCAGTCATACCTATTGAGGCTGTTTTTATAGTTCTTTAAATTTCATTTGTTCTTACACATGTGCCTACAGGTTGGTTTTGAATATATTTAAGCGTTAGAGAGTGATAGCTAGATACATTATTTCTTGATTGAATAATGAATTGAATAAATAAATAAATAAATGAATATTAAAAGAGTTAATTTTTCCTCAGCAGGAAAGCAGGTAGATGGTCAGGCTAATGCAAGGTTAGGTGGAAGGTTTTTTTTGTGCTTAGTATCTTACATGTGGATAAGCTATAGGTGTGTTTCTAATATCTCAGATCGAAGTCTCACTGTGGTGTTGCGAACTCACAGAGGAATACTTCACCTTTCATCGAAGGCTTAGCTATGTGTGAGACATCGCAGGCACCTCCTGATACGCGCTATTCAGGGTATGAAGAAGCGCGGTTCGGCATTTATCAGCAATGTGAAGAATGCAGTCAACCAGTCCCATGCAAATGCGAATGCGATTTGTCCTCGAAGTGGAGCGATGATGAGCTTGAATCGCTACGCGCATACCATACCATGAACGACCAAAGCTGGTTTATCGATCCTATCCACAGGCGGACTGGTGCGTATCGCAATTCTGATAAGTCCCAGGTTGGTGCTCACCTTTCTTTGTCTCCCAAGCCGGACACATACCAGTATGAAAAAGCCGCCAACTCTTTCCGTGGAGACCTTGATCCGCGAACCTGTCGTCTGAAGTGTTTTCCAGACATTCGATCGCCATACGAGACGGAGTTAATGAGATTGAAATATGAGAGACTAAAGATTGAGGAATCGTATCTTTTGGAACTGCAATGCAAGGGAGAGTTGCAGCGTACTCGCGGGCCTAGGCCGAAATGGTACGAATTAAAAACAAAGGACTTCAACAAGGAAATGACGAAATACACTGAGTTGATGACCAACCAAAAGAACTGGCAGCGCATGTTAGACTACAGATATCGGCTTGTAGAAGCTTCGGAATTTTGGTCTAAGATTTGAAATGAAGTTTTAAACTTTTTTAGTTCTTGTGCGTCAAGTTTTTCCTAGAAACAATCTGTTTGGTATGTCGGTGTCGTTAGGCTTGCCCTTGTTGATTCAGTGAAGTTTTTGCGTGTAAGACTTATTTACTAATTCAGTACTTGTCTTTATCGTAGCTTAAGTTTCATAAATGATTTCAGAGTTCAGTGAATGTTCTTAGCGTGTAGTGGGTACTTCCATAGTTTCTGATAATGTATAAAAAACAGTTCACGCGGATATCGCGAAGTGCGTTCTTATTGTGAAGTTGATTAATTTTCTCTTAGCACTTCTTGGCAATATGGTGCAGCATGAGATGCATATTGAAAATCTAGCGGGATATTTCTTAACGTCATTCTAATTCTCCTGTTCTTAGACCTTCAAACAGAAGTCAATCGAGCTTTAAAAATGAAATCTCCAGACTTGAAACATTAATCAATACAAACAATTATAAATGTTGCTTGGTTCACAGCGAGTGAGAAATGCCATAAAGCAAATCACAACAACACCAATGGATGATAACCTTACCTCGCATCATTCACCCCCATTTTGGGCTAAGACGCGAAGGCTCAATCCTAAGATAATTGTCTGAATAAAAAACAATAATAAGTTAAAACAGAAAATTACAGCCGAATATTGCGCCACACTAAAAACAACGCTTGGAAAAATATATATATATATACTTTTAAAAATTAAACATGGAATACACCAGAATAAATACACACTCGTATGGATTGGGACTGCGATACGACGTAGCGCATCGTGAGCCATGCGTTTTCCGGTGGGCGAAAGGACCTATCGTCGATCCACACATCCGGCCGCAAGAACTGCACTTAAACTCCATAGACAATCGTAACTTCTCTACTTTCTTTTTCTTCAAATGGCTTCAACATATTTATTAAAATAAGAAACTTAAGCCTAAACTTGTTGAAGTTGAAGGCTGCACTGATGCAGAATTTGATATGAATCATTCTGTTAACTAGAGTACACAGCTGTTGTAAATGTGGAAGGACCGGTTTTGCCAAAGGCTAGTCTTCTTCGCGGGGTGTGACGGAAAGGCCGGATTGTCGACGACCGGGGTTCCGAAGGGGCTGTCTCCAAATGCCAAGAAGTTCGCTGTTTTTGTGTCAAAGCGGCGGACATTGTAATTTAATGTTATTGCAAAAAGTTTGTATATAAGATGAGTTGGGAAATTTTTTTGGTATGAGAGCTGAGAAGCCAAGAGAACGTCTGAGTTAGTAGTTCTCTTTCGTCGCGAGAAAACAAGAAAAGACGCTCTATCCTAAATAAGAGAAAGGTGAGTCAGATCAAGTCTTGCTTGTTCTGCATTAGGCACCCGTTGTGCATCTAGGCTTTGTAGTTGGGACTGGGACGACCAATCCTTTAGACAGGCCGTATGTGTGTGTGCGCAAACTTGCGAGTGGGTGATATCTCCTGGGGATAGTGACGTTTGTGACATTCCACACATCCGGCCGCAAAAATAGCACATGAACTCGACTGATAATAGTAACTTCTCTACTTTCTTCTTCTTCGATTGGCTTCAACATATTTATTAAAATAAGAATCTGAAGCCTAAAATTGTTGAAGTTGAGGGCTGCAGTGATGCGGAAATAGACAAGAATCATGCTGTTAACTAGAGTACACAGCAGTTCACAACACGACGCCGTAACGCTTGTTCACCAATGCACCTTAAAACGTTACTAATCAGACGCTTTTAGCGCACATCGACGCAATCCGAATCAACTCGCTTTTAGATGTTTCTTGCTGTCTCGAAATGTGGCAAAATCTTGATTGTTTTGATCTGGAAAAGCAGTTGTAAAATTTGTAAGAATTAACATAGTTTCGAGAAAGGTTCATTTCAATACGCTTTTAGAAAAGTACCGAAATGTCTCCATTTTTTTTAGAAGTTTATCGCCGATTCGAGACGGATCTTCATCTCATCAAGCAAGCTTGCATCACCGGGCACTATATGGTCGTGCGACACCAGAAACATCATCAACCTGCTCTGAAAAGGTGAATATATTCCTATACCTATAGGTAGTGCTACTGTGGTCAATAACTGGCTTGTATCAGATCGAACCATCCGGCAGCCTGGGTTCCACCTTCTACGACAACCCCGGCAGACCGTAACTCACTTCGTCGGCGAATGTCAGCTGATGCTTGGTTCAAACGTCGCACTTCTGCCCCTGGAACTCAATGGTTTAGAAAATAGAGAAATAAGGATCCGGTCCTGCCCGATAGGCAATGCAAGAAATTCTGGAGTCATCATTTAGAAGCGTGCGCGAGCCTGCTTACTAATCACGAGCGACCATTTAAATTCAACGTCTGAAACGGTGGCAGGAGTGCGACGTTTGAACATAAGAAGGCTGACTTGGGGGACCGAAGGCCTCCATCAAGCCGCAAACATTGAAGTTGCATGGTTATGGCTACGACAGCATTCGCAAAATGAATGAAATATGGATTCCATTGTGGTCAAGAACGAACGGAAACGATTTCAAGCTGGAGCTAAACTAGAAATTTACGGAGTCCGTGGAGTCTGCTTAAGTTAGTGCAAGTCGTATCTTTAAGAAAGAAAGCAAATTGTCGCTCTTGAAAACCCGGATTACGATGTACAAGTTATTCCTTTGGTGTTCCATAAGGGCCTTTCTTGGGCCCATTGTTATTCTTGGTCCCCTTGTTATTTTTTATATAGTCGTAAGTCAGACCGTTTACAGCACTTTGCTTACGAAACAGTTTTTTTTTTAGAAATTCGTTCCTGAAAACGATGAATGTGATTCTATCTCGCGATTTTTCAACTTTTTGATTGGCTCTGTGCCAACAAGTTGCCTCAGAATTCTGCAAAATCCGATGCCCTCCTTTTTCGTTTTACCAATAAACGATGTAAGCTTAAACTGAATGTTTAAGTTTAAAATAAGCCAAACAAATTTGTCTAGCCAGACTAAATATTTGGGTATTCTTCTAGATTCTGAGCTGTCATGAAGTAATCAAATCTCCGAACTTTCAAAGAAGCTTGCTAGACAAATGCCATATTGCCTAAAATAAGATACTGCGTGGACGCTAAGACCATTAAATCACTACACGATAGTTTATTCCATTCCCACATGACGTACGGATGACTTACCTGGGGCGTGGTCGAAAAATGCGAGATTAACAGAATATTGAAGCAACAACAATTTCTGAGAATAATTACGTTCTCTAATTACGATGCCTCTACATCTAAATTATTCTCGCATTTGAAAATCTTGAAAGTTGAAGATGCTATAAAATTAAGCTTATACCTTTAACTTACGGCTCCCAAAATCTCTTCATAAATTATTCTGCTTGAATGTCTCCTCCATGAACACTCGAAAGAGTGACTCACCGCAACTATCGATACCATTGAGACGGATTGAACGTTGTGGTGCCAGAAGCAAGAAGTTTCAAGGTGCAAGCTTATATAACTGTCTGAGTGCCATTAATGTTAAAAGAACAAATCCTAAATCAATGCTTAGACGTGTATTGAAGTCTTGCTTACAGCTTCTTGCGCCTATTATTTATATACGAAATTAGTGTTGTGATTGCAGTATTTACAGGATTTACCAATTGAGTGCGGCTCTCTATATGTATGTGATCCGTTTGTTTTTCTTATATCGGATATTTGCTATGACAAGAGGTATTAGATATAGGTATTATGTTAATGGATCAGTTCTTTAGTCAGTTTGGTAAAGATGTGGTACATATATTGCTTCGTGTTTTAAGTGGTATATATATCGTTATTATTACTTTCTTGTGTTTATGTTATTTATTTAAACTTCTACACAGCTCTTGAATTACAATAAATTACTATCTCGCTGACTGGAACAAGGTCGCATCCTCAATCTTATTAGCCTCGGCTACAGAGGATGCCAGCCCAATTTCCGACGACCTCAATTACAGCAAATCAGCATCGAACAATTCCTTTTTAGTCAGGTGTGATGATAAATGAGCATGTCGTGAGGTAAAGTCAATGCAACGCAGCAATTTATCGTTGTTACAGATGAAGCTGTTTATGTCTTCAACAATGGAAACTCACCGCTGACATCATATTGGGACTCGGGAATGATCAAAGACTGAAGGTTCGTAGAACTCTGATCGCCTGATCGAGATGCGCACGACTAGCATGTCCTAGCCAATCCGTACGCAAACAATTCGCTTGGGTGGGCGAGTAAGGGAACCTCTATCGGTGGAGAACCGTGCATAAAATAAAACTGTGGATACCAGACGACCTGTGGATTGCACGTAGCAAGAGAGCCACCAACCTTAGCACAACTGACTAACCAACTCGTTGCCTACATTTTCAGGAGGTAAATTACTCAACAAAGCAGAAGCAGTCTGCAGGTAAAGCTTTGTAGAAAAATGCTTTATCTGACAGATGGAGTATAGCTACATCCATAATTTTGAAGCAATATTTGACCATAAGTTTATGATCAAGTTTGTTACAAATCTTTTCATATTTATAAGCAACACCGGACGAACTAAATAGACCGCGCACTGTCAAGGTAAACCACGCGCGGTGCAAATCGCAATAACACCATTAAGGAAATATCATCGTAATACTCCAAAATACTCATATGTTTCCAGATATACTCCGTGATAGCTACGTCAAATACAACAATCAAAATTCCACAACCAATAAAGCCATGCGGGGAAAGACGAGGCAAACTCAAGAAGGAGCACTAAATGAGACCAAAGAGGCTACTAGCACATAACCTAGCACCAATATCTGTGACAGTTGGCATCATGGCTCAACCCATGACAGGGCGCCTTGTTACCGATTATGCCATGAGCTATCAAGCTGCATCGAAGTTTTTTTAGCGGCAACAGCAAAAAAAAAAAATAAATAAAAAATAAAATAAATAAATAAAATAAATAAAAAAAAAATAAAAAAATAAAATAAAAAATTAACAAATAAAAAAAAGGAGAAAGTCATACAGAGATTCGACAAGTGACGGCGGCGAATAAAATCGCTAAGTACCTTATATGAAGTGCTACCAATAAATGGAGGCGATGTCCCACCATGGCAAGATCAAGGAATATACGTCAGCCCTGCCTTTTTCGTCCTATCATGGCTTGACCTACCTCATAGTGTTAATGAATACGATTACCTTTACGGCCTACCTACAGGAATGTAAGTTTTTAGGCTGTCGCGAAGTCGCAAGTCAGGAACCGCAAAGCAAAGCCTGTTTTTTTTTTCAAGCAACCCTGTTGCATGTTGCTTGACGACCCGCGCGCCTGTTGCTATGGAGCTGTTGCCAGGTTCAGGCAAATGGGTCCATAGAAACCGGGACAGCTGACAGTAGAGTTATTGTCATTCACAATCATCGTTGTGAGCTGCCTCGAATCGCTGTTCAGTACCGAAAGGGCAATTATAGATATCGTTCGGGTTTGACCATGCTTTCGCTGCTTGTTTTATCTGGTCTCTCGAGTTGTCGCTCTTGGCTTAGAATTTCGCCGAGCAGGGATTTCGGTAAGCGCTTTGTGTATTTGTTTGTGTATTTATGTCGTTCTGAAGTAATATCTTTAAACTTTTACACGTTTACCAGCCATATACCATACAGCAGGGTTTTAAACTCCAATTCTATGCCCATTTTGTAACGAATCATACTTCTTAAAATCACCCATGAAGATTTCTGATTGGTATTGATGTACTCATTAATATGCTTCATGATAAAATGCGCTTGGTCTGAAGCTCTCACAAAGTCAAGCTAAATTTCTTGCATGTCTTCATAATCTTGGTGGTACCAGACACTGTCAGAACCTGCATCTGCCGGTTAAGACTTAGGATCCTTTCCACTTTAAAACCAATATTGGGCTGATTTTGTCGCAGGTTGTTGGTCACATACCCTGTTGCACCCACGATTATCGGAGCGAATGCAAACGTGTACTTAAGGTACATCATTTACACGTTCCGCATCGATGGTCAGTAGATCAGCTCCTTCGCGGTCTCCTTTGACGAAGACTGGTGTCAAGCGGGCTAGTCACCTCCAGAATAGAGCTCGACTGCGCCTTGCGATCCAATACGATAATGTCGGGACGATCGTTTTTAACCTTGGTGCTGGTTTTTACCGGAATGGTCCACCAATACTCCCAGCTTTGATTCGTATTGATGAACTTTTTGTGTTCGCTTTGGCACTCGTCATTTTCAATTCCTCCCGCTGCCTTGCGAATCTTTACTAGTTGATTCCACAGTAGACGAGCAACTTCATCGTGGCGTAGCCGCAAGTATAAGCGCGTGGCCATTTTTTCACACCCTGCTATTACGTGGGTAGCGTCCTCAACATCCCTTCTGCACAACCGAGATCATCATTCATAGTTGCCTCCTTACCCGCATCTATCAAACTCTTTCGGACCAGGTACTTCGTTCCGAACCCTTGGTCCTGAATTGCATGTGCATATCCGTCCAAGTGTGAAGTCATCGTTTTATTGTTCCAGCAGCATAGACTCGTTTTCAAGTTGATATCAGACTTCTTTCTCATCTCCCGCGTCATGTAGCCATGCATGGTTTTTGATACAAACGAGGACTCACGCTTCACTTGAATGGCTTTCGATATTTTTATGTATGTATGTATGTATGTATGTATGTATGTATGTATGTATGTATGTATGTATGTATGTATGTATGTATGTA
>QQSS02230257.1:0-10293 GCA_003687565.2 Craspedacusta sowerbii | reverse complement strand
TATGTATGCTTGCAAGGCTTTTGCAGCTTTAGCAGAACCTTCTTAGGGTTCTGAAATTTTTTGCTTGAGTTGGACTTCATAGCTGAAGTTGTTGTAACTTTTCTAGCTGAGTTCTTATATCCAACGTTAAAAAAAGAGATTAATGATGATGATGATGAACGCAGCAGAAATTAACGCAGCAGAAACACTATAATCAAGCGTACTTCTGTTGTGAATAATACGGGGAACCTAATGAAGTGAATTGAGATGAGGTGAAGTTGAATGGACATGCAGTGGATAATAACCAAACTAATGATTAAGTATATGCCAAATGATCTCACCTCAAGAATATCTTCCTTCTCGTGGAATGTTCTTGACAGAAACAAGCAGCTCATTGTTGCACCCCTGCAAAATATGGTTGATGGTTTCTCAGACCAAATAATGATCTGAGGCAAATTGCTTTATAGGTAAGAGTGCAAGGCCGAATTCATACCTGATTGGGAAGCTGTCCTTGCTAGATTATGGATTTAAAAAATTGACTCAGAAGCCTCACAAGCTTTGCAAAACATCAAATAAAAAGTATTCCATGAATGTTGATATACATACTTTTTGGTGAACAGCATCATGTCCTTGCCCATTCTCATGGAGCCACTAAAAAATGTTGAATATATTATACTTTTTGGACCAAATGAAAATCTTTTACGAATTTGACCTTATGAATAACCTTGAATGCACACATAACAGTAGCATAGTCAAAGATTTATGATTTAATTGGCATTAAATTCTTTCAAAGTCAAAATCATTGAACATAATATACAAAATCCACAACACAGAACTCCAAAGTTACTTACGACTTCAAACCGTTGCCATACTGGCCAATGTGATTAGCACCAGCATCTCTTTTTGATGATCGACCAAACTGAATAACTTGGGAAACTTCATCTGCAAATAAATAATACATCCTGGAAAGATATATTGATAGTCCTGAGTTTTTTCGTGCTTTTGACAAGAAAAAGGTCAACGACTACCACATATGTAAAGTTTGCTTGTACTGAAAACCATCAGGTGATGTAAAAAAATAAAACTCCTATAATGCAAAAATTCTTAACACTTGTAAAAATTTGACAGTTCTTAATATTCTTAAAGAACCAAGGTTAATCTCAGGGACACAAAAATAACAAAAGCAGCTAAAGCATAGCCAAAGCAGTTACCTACAAAATTGAATGGCAGAAAAAAAACATGACATGCACTCAGGGATATCATGTCAAACACTATTGCTCAAATGATGAGGAATTTCCATTAAAATACCAGATTTGCTCATTTTGGGCTTAATTTTGAGTCAGAGGAATTCAGACAGATGTCAAAAAGTTTTTAAAAACTTGCAGATTGAGCCCATATTCATCCAATCTTGTAAAATATGATGCAATCAGAAAACCAAAACATAGTTCTACGCTAAACCAAAACATAGTTCTACGCTTAATCATACTGGTGAAAAAAGCTGACCAGAAAAACACTGACGATAATTGACTGATTTGGGCTTAATTTTGAGTCAGAGGAATTCAGACAGATGTCACAAAGTTTTTAAAAACTTGCAGATTGAGCCCATATTCATCCAATCTTGTAAAATATGATGCAATCAGAAAACCAAAACATAGTTCTACGCTAAACCAAAACATAGTTCTGCGCTTAATCATACTGGTGAAAAAAGCTGACCAGAAAAACACTGACGATAATATCATGACTCATTTAGTGGAGCATTAGCAAGTTCTTAATAACATGAGTAACATCAGGTCCTCCTGAAAGGAGAAAGTAAGCACAAGCAGGAACGTAGAGTGCATGGGCTACTGGTGACAAACACATTCCTTATTGCCATATGCCGCCACCTAATAAAATATTACTTAGACATACATCAAGGTGTGCCCGAAAAGAGGCTAATAAGAAATTCCTGACAAGAAAATCCAGTGGAATCCACAGTTACTAATAATCTTTTTCTAGACTCTTGATATAAAATCAACATGCCAACCATCACTGTAGAGATTACAACCTGAGCTTACAGAAAAAAAGAAGGTGCTCTAGTTCTTTTTCATAAACAACTAACTAGCCAACTGACTCTTGGTTGCCCATCTCAACCATGCAAGTCTTTTGCCAGCATTCAGTCAGGGGTATTTCCAAATTTTCTTAATTACCTTTAAGTTTTGAATTTTAACAAAACTTGGGTCTTAATTAAGTATCAAAAGGACATCAATTACACAAAATTATTGTCAGTATATCACAATTTTCAATACACGTTTACAGGATGGGGAAATGCACATAACAAATATTAAAAAGCAAGCAAATCACTCTGCCTTACCTGGATCCATGCCACATCCATTGTCCAAGAAACAGAGATAAAAACTTCCACGAAATTTTTCAGCCGGAACTAAAAAATGAACACAAGGATGCCTTTAAAGTTAGTAAGCAGTAATAAAAACATACTAGATGCAACTTATCAGTGATGTCTAACAAAACCCAGTGCATAAAGGCAGTTATGGTATGTGACAATGCTTCCAACAAGAAAGAAGTCAAGACAAAGCTGTATGCACAAAAACTTTGATCTGCTGAGAAGCCCTACATGCCTCCGAGAATCATGCACAGTGCCATGGTATATGGAGGGACCTAAGAACTATGTGGTAGTAGTAGTAGTAGTAGTAGTAGTAGTAGTAGTAGTAGTAGTAGTAGTAGTAGTAGTAGTAGTAGTAGTAGTGGTAGTTGTAGTAGAAGAAGAAGAAGAAGAAGTAGTAAGAAGTAGAAGCAGAAGCAGCAGCAGCAGCAGTAATAAGATGCTTCACATGAAACACGTTATCTTGATTGTAAACCCATGTTTACCAGAAGTTTTACATAAACTGTAACACAGCAATACCAGAGTAACAGAGTTTGTAAGTTCAATACAGACCAGCATTAATGTGCATCTCCGTCGCATTTGCATCGCTAGAAAAAACATCATCCTTAAGAGAATTCAGTGCCTTTATGACAATATTTTTAAAAATACAGCAAAGTAGCACAGCTTCTCAGTGTCTTCGAATTTAACCAAGCCAGTGCTTCTCTTAGAAAGCCTAATCAAAATTGAAGCATTACATGTATATTTATACCAAACAAGAAAAACAAACATGCTTAAGAACTTTGGAGATTTCAATAACAGAGAGCAATTATGATACAGATAAACACAACCAAGAGATTCTAAACGACATGTCCTAACAACGTGATTTTGCATGCTAAGTATGCGTTAGCGTGTGGATGAAATAATTGCACACGGCACATTAACAACTGCATAATACTTACTGTGAATTATCCACAAGCTCAGCAAGGGCCCCGAACAGAAATTCATGCGTGGTACTATAAACATGATAAATTTATATCCACGAGGCACATGATTTACTCAGCTTCGAATTAACGTACGATAATACATCACTTCTTATCAACAGTGGCCTACCTCAAAACCAATCCCCAAACTATAGAATATAGGATGCATGGACCCTTTCGTAATGTGCAACAACAAAAACGACACACGAAAGTCAACCTGAACACACAAAGTTTGGAATTACTTCATACTTTTTCTCTATTATCAATAATAATATAATATCTATTATGAGTTTGCCTTTATTACTCGGCACTTCGTTGCAAACCTTGTGAGTACCTGCCCTTGCGCCTTGGTACTTCGAGGTAAGTTAGAGAGCACTTATAATCCAAAAATAAGACAGAACTTCTACCTGTTCGTGTGCAAATACTCATACGTCAACTGCGCACGGCTAAGGTTGGCGTAGCTTGCCATTATTATTTTCGCGTTCCACTTTCACTTCATGCCAACAACGAGTCAATCACCATGTGCAGAAAGGAAACATCATGGCGTTCTCAGTCAAAATTAGTGCCGCCATGTTAATCACGTGTCAAAGTAGCTGTGGGGTGATTGGCTCAAGGCTCCCAGAGAAGCGAACTTTGGAGTGAGGCTAGGTTGACAGCATAAGCTAGTTTAGTTTAAACGTATTTTAAACCACGTTAATGTCAAATATTTAAAAATTTTGATTTGCTTCATCGTCGAAATAATTCTTCAATTCTGGAACCCATATCAAGAAATATTAGAGTTCAATGACTTAATTCAGAGTTCTATGCTTGTTTTTGTGTCTGAAAGATAGTCTTTGTTGCCTTTCAACATTGGACTCCTCTGCAGGATCTTAACTGTAATTTCTATCAACTGGATACAATTGCTAGTGGTACCAGGTCTATTCTTGAACCAGCAGCACAGCAGAGCCTAAGAATGTAGCAAAACAGCTGTTTGGGATTGAATACTTTGTAAGTGAACTTGTTTTAGCAGTCAACAAACTACTGTGTAAGAATGGCTGGGGCACGATAATATGAGGTTCACTCCGGCCTTAGCAGATCTTGGCTTCCCTAAAGGGAAGAGTCCCAAATCTAGAGAAAGCCGCTTTGAAATTATCTTTTTCGTTTATCCACCAATTCTAGTATGTCTTGCGTATCGTCTGGAATTAAGAAAAAAATATATAGATGGCGCCTGGATTACTCTTGCTTAAATAAGACGTAAAATAGAGCGAGGAAAACATTAAATTGTTGACTTAACCATCGCGCAACACAAAACGGATTCATTGCAGGTAGGGTACATGCAACATGCAAGATCACAACCTGTCTTTCACCGTTAGGTCATATCGCAGAGCCGTTATTGCTGCAAGCAATATGAAAAATCCTAAATGCAGTTAAGTATAATGTAAATTTTAGGTGAATACAGGGTTTTATGTTCATTCCGTCGAAAATCTCAGTAAAGCGAAATAGTAATCAATCAATCAATCAATTAGTCAGTCATTCCATCAATCAATGGGCGAAGAGGCAGTGAGTCATCACGGTTTTTTAAATTATGCAACCCGCTACATGGAAGCACAGCCTCAAGACGACTAAGTGGTCCAGCGACGAAGTCCTGGTTCAATTGGCGCTGAATTCGAAAATTTCGGTAAAACATGGCGTCAGACGCAATCCCAGTAAGCAGCGATTGAAAAAAGTAAGAGCTTAGATTCATCACAAAATATGACAAGCGCATCGAGACCTAATACCGAAGACATCGAGCCGTAATAGATAATACTAATCAACTGCCTCGTCGATGGAGACTTAACTAAAAACAAATGATGCATGCTGTAAACTTTGTTGGATGGGGACTAGTAAGGTCTCTCAACGCATTCAGAAGCTACGTGGAAAAGTCTCCTTTATGCTAGCCGCCATAGTAATGAAGACTTAGGTTGCAACGTTTCCAGATATGTCAGGAATATCCTGCATAGTGCATGACCAAGTCCGCTTGGTGCATTCGCACTATCTGCGGAGGTATTTGTTGCTGCGGAAAAAGCTGCATCCCATTCAAAGGGACAGCCTAGGCGATCAATAATGGTTACAGGCTAACAGGATGATTTGCCTCGTTCGCCATACACAAGCTACTTTCAGCTATTCAAATTTTTGCGCTGGTTTAGGGCTAGGGTGTGCGTCGGACTTGCATAGCTGAGGATCCGCGAGGATATTATGCCCCAACGATGTTCCTCCGCAGTCTCTGTATTTGACTTTCGAGGAAACACTTGCGTTAGTTAGTTCTGGTAATAACTTTTTGAGTGTATATCCCTGAAAACGGGGAAATGGATAGGAAAGCACACTGTTTTGACCTGAATCATTTCAGTTCTGGACCGTAACTCATTGCATTCGTGCGTGTTGTTGCACGTTTATAGCAACGCAGCGAACGCAAAGACATGAAGGCTGCCAGATCTATTAGCAAGCGGAAAGCCCTTTCAAAGGTTCAAATTTTTCAGGTCAAAGCACTGCATAACAAGGTAAACTCTTATGTCACAAGGAACAAAGATACTAGACAGTAAGGTTCTAGGCACTGAAGGTATACTTGAGATTGAATTTTAGTTGTCACGTGTAAGAACAACGAGCACGAAGGGGCCGGAAAATTGCTTCATGGCTTTCGCAAGTTAGTGCTGACCTAATCAGCACTCACACAAGCCAAATCTACTAAGGTGTGGGCGGTTAGATCCATCTCCGTATGGCCATCGAGGTGCGCTAATACATATGGCACCTATCCGTGGCATCTCCTAGCAACAAGCAGCTGCACATCACGTCAGGACTGTTCCTCGTCGGTAAACGAAGTAATTCAGGACGCGAAGACCGCTACTTTTCCTGGGTCAATCAGCTTCAGTTCCATTTGCATGGAACACCAAGAAGGACCTACCTTCCTCCCGTGATTGTAACTAAAGAATTGATTTCAAATCGCAAAAGAACTTGACGATTTGGATCTACAAAGCACCTTCAATCTGGTTTAATTTATCTTCGGTTCGATGCTGCTTCCACTTGCGTGCATGTAGCGGTATCTTCCCACGCGACGTACAGGTTTACAATGCCGGGGGAACAAAGGGATTCATCCCATCCTCTAGCGGACCGCTTAGAACCTGATTCGTATCATTACGACAAAGTCTACAGTCCAAGGGACAATTTTATCCATTGGATAAGGTGCTTTTGCGATGTCGCTGGGGCTTCTCTGAATCTTAGAAGAATCGAGGTGTTCATCTAGTAAACCAGTTACAAATGTAACCCATGTCATATGCTCACGCAAAATCGGACAACAAGAACAGAGTCGCCACATTAAAAATTATCATTTGCGGTCTCCCACATCACAATAGTACCGGTCCTTCGATAAAAGCAACAACACCAAGTCCACTACAAAAAAACCAAACAAAGTTCAAATTGAAGATATTGCAAAATCCTTTACGGTTTACAATAAATGCATCTAATACACAATATTCACTGCCACAAAAATCAGTCACCGCGATCAAGTAATTTCACAACGCCATTTGCATACAGTAAGATAACAATTGTCCAAAAAGGGAGATTAGAATTGTTAATTGGTCGGGGTAGGCAAATAGTTAAAAATCTTCGCACACCACGCAAAATCAACAGGCAAAGCAAACTCAAGTTAGCGAATACCTAGCCACAGTGCGGGTCACCTGCATGGACAACGGGTATACAGAAACCGAAACCAGTTCAATGAGTGCCTTGCTTCCTCCATCACTCTTCATACGAACGAAATCTTTCAAAAAAAGCATCGCGAATAAAGATGGTTGAATGAGTTGGACTCGGCCATGCAGGAATTCAGATATCGAAAGTAAATGCAAGGCACCAATTGCAAGGGGCCAGATTCAATGCAAGTGCACAAAAATGAAACAGCTGAAGCTATAGACTGGAATTACTGCGCAAAACTTTTTTTGAAAGATATCCTCGAAGGAAGTGCGAAACAACCTTCGGCCGCCCCAAGCAGATCTGCTAATTAAAGCGCCACCACAACTTAAGACTCCCCTAGCAAGCTTTACAACACGAAGACAGCAAAAAATAATAATAATAATAATAAAATAATAACAACAAAAAAATAAAAGTATACATCTTTTATACAAACAAACCCATATACCTTAAAGCGCTTCCACGCTCTAAGTGCTTTACTAAACAGAGAAGTATAACCACGTCTCACCAACAACATTCAATAGTCTTTGTCTGCACCAGCGCTCCTACACATAAGGAACGCACACATACTCAAACACACGCACACGCACACGCACACACACATACACTCACACACCTACACACACACACACACACACACACACACGCACACACACGCACACACACACACACACACACACACACACACACACACACACACACACACACACACACACACACACACACACACACCAAGTTACCGATATTTTTCACAAGGCAGCCATTGATCACGGTAACGCGAGGATACCCAGAGATACACTGCAGGCAACAAAGTCAAGACCCCTCCCCTAACATAAAAAACACGACCGCCAGAGCTGGAAAGCCATACAAGTACGAAGCATTTAATACATAAATAACAGCCTAATTAATACGGCTCTTCAACGCCAACAAAAAAATAGCAACTTCAACAGCGGCTCAAAAAATGCTCGCATTCATATGTAACGAAAGGACTAACAGCTGCTAGGGCAAATTAGCTGCTCTTTTCAATAATATACACGGCCTGGACAAATGCTAGTTTATGCTGATTGTTCTAAAAAAGGGTAAATGGCGAGGGCTACATGCAAACCAAACTTCTCACACGGCGATGTAAGTTTGAAACACTGACGCAAACAACGAAGAAAAATAGCTAAGCAATAACCATCGCAGACAAGAAGAAAATACAAGGATTCTACTAACCATGCTAAACTTGGACCAGTCAAAAAAACAAATTATTCCATGTTTGCTTGCGTGTTATAAAAGTACGATTCGAAAAAATTAGACCTATATACAAATCTATACCAGCAATCTCCACAAGAAGTCACAAAAAACGCTTGCGGCACTGCAGATACACGATATATACGAGTTATTCCATGGTCGAACGGCCCGAATATACGAGTTATTCCATGTTCGAACGGCCCGGATAGGGTTTTTGGATCAATACCACCTCACTGAAAGGTGAGCAATAAACAATACGGAGAACATTTTTACGAAGATCACACAACAAGTACAAACCATCTCAATGCTGATGGGGAACACCCCGGCCGATGGGGAACACCCCGGCCGATGGGGAACACCCCGGCCGATGGGGAACACCCCAGCCGCATCCATACGCGCTCTATATGAGATACTCCTCAGCCGTCTCCATGAGTCGCTCTTCGAGTTTTATCGCCTTCTCGGGGTCCAGACGACGCCACAGCTCGAGGTCATCCTCGGGCAGTCTCAGCCTGTTCGACTTACACGACAGGAAGAACTTGAAGGTGGCCACCTGCGACATGACGTCGAGAGCGCCGATGTCGAAAGAGCCGACACTGCACGCGCTACGCTCGTTGTCCTGGTCTTGCGGCGAGAGCGGACGCAACACGGTCGGCCCGAACACCGTGGCCAGGTTATTGACGCCCATCTTGTTGACTTTCTCGTGTTCGCTTACCCTGGATGAAAGAGCGAAGCACAACACCTAACTTGCGCGTGAACAAACCCAGAGGCATCCTTGAAAAGGTTTTCAACCTGCCCACTTCAGGTGATCACGTGTGCGGAGAAGACCCTGAACATCTCTGACGACGGCCTTCACAAATAAAGCGTCCACAACAACAACAACAACAACAACAACAACAACAACAACAACAACAACAACAACAACAACACTAAAGCAATCTCTCGTTAGACTACTGACGTATACGCTAGGCCAAACCGCATAATTTCACCCCGTGCTAGGGAAGAAACACAAGCAATCAAATTCGAAAAAAAAAATATAAGCACACATATAAGCATGCCGCTATCAGAAATGGGCTCAATGTTCACCCGTAAATCGATTAGGCCACTTGGACGAAGAAACAACCGGTCGATACAAAGTCCCCCGAAATAATCAATTGAACCAAGAACAAGACCAGGTCAACCCAAACACTTAATCAAAACAAGCATAAGCGTAAGTCAAACGAAACAAACCATCAATACGTGCGAAAGAAAAACGAAACAGCCCATGAATACGAGCGAAAGTCAAACGAAACAGCCCATGAATACGAGCGAAAGTAAAACGAAACAATCGAGCCATGCACCAAAAAGCGTAACGAACGCTACCTTTTCAGGTGCTCGAATAAATAGAGTGCGGTGAGCTTGTTGGGTCGAGATAGCTCGTTAAGCACGTCCATCATGTACAACTCCTTCTCGTCCTGCTCGGTGATGCCTTAAAAAACGGGATTCAAAAGTCAACGATATTTCGACGCAAGTGTGTCCCTTGCTTGATTTTGCAACCACTTGACGTACTTCGAACAAAATCGTTAACGTCAATGCAGGTAGAAGTTCACAATACATCGGTTCAACATTCAAAATCCAATGAGAACAGAAAAACGATTTCTTTCCATTTACCTACACGGGACCTAAAAAAAAAACTCTAAAATACACTCAAACCTATAAAAAACGAAACAGCCGCCACAGAAAAAGAAAACAAAAACAAAACAACGAAGACGAAACAAAGCAAGCCTACTAAGTCCGTCCACAAATTTCTGGTAGAGTTTTCTCGAAAGGAGGGAATTCGGCAACTCCCTGAAGTAAAGCTTCAGCAAGCCAGCAACAGCATGAATATCGGCATCCCCGATCGCTAGAAGGGCGCTTTGCGTACCTAGAAATCAAACGAAGACCACGATTACTACAAATAAATGTGCACTTACTTAAGCATTTATATTTTTATGTATTTATGTATTTATGTATGTATGTATGTATGTATGTATGTATGTATGTATGTATGTATGTATGTATGTATGT
>QQSS02230246.1:0-10294 GCA_003687565.2 Craspedacusta sowerbii | reverse complement strand
AATTAGACAGGATCTTTGCTTCCAAGTCGAAAACTCCTTTGAAACTACCTTCGTGGAAATAATGCAATCAGGAAGGGAAAATATAATAAGCATCTACATGCGCCCGGCTTTCCGTTCATCTAAATTCGTAGGCGATCGCTTGCGGAAAATTCTCGGAACGATAAGCAACAACAAACTAGTGTATATCATGGGTCACTTCAATATCAACTTTTTCAAATACGAAAACTCAACTGATGTCTTTGACTTCCATGATCAATATCGACCTATAACTTTCAACCATTTATTTGGCATCCCAGTTAAATGACAGCGCGGTTACAAACCCTAATCGATTATATATTCACAAACGATGCTAAGAATGATTTAACAAGTGGCAATCCAACGTGAACTTTTTTCAATAATTTTCCGCAATTTGGTATTCTTACTAACTACCACCTTGAAAAGCCCATAAGTAATCATAAAACCATATAATGCACATACAAATATTTTAATGAAAAATAATTTCTAGAAGTATTGGGGACCCTAGATTTGAAATCCATATTCGGAAACAAAACGCATCCTAATGTCTTGGCAGCACGCTTTGTAAATGAAATTTCAAACATTCTGAATATAATGGCTCCCATAAAACTTTTGTTTAGGAGGGAAATAAGTCTTCAGCAAAAGCCTTGGATAACAGACGATGTACTCCAGTCCATGAAACAGAGCGATCTTATTCGAAAACCATATATGAAAGAAGGTAACTAGGAGGAGAAGACAAAAGAAGCAAAATACAATATATGGCGAAACACTGTTGTTGGCATGATACGAACAAACAAAAATTTATATTAAAAAGATTGCTTTCTCAAAAAAAAAAAAGGGAACTTAGAATGGAATTAGATCTGTAATTAATTTTGATAATGAAAAAAGCTTCTTACCCCAAAATTACGTGATCAAAACGAACGCATGGTTATAGCGAACCCAAAACTATTGCCAATATCTTCAATGGTTACTTCTCGTTAGTTGGGAAGAAACTAAATCATTAAATACCAGTTTTGAATTCTAATTTCGGAGAATGCATGCCTCCACCTTCTAGTCGTAGCTTGTTCCTTGAACCCACTGACCTCAGCAAGGTTAAAAAAATAATGAATTCATTGAACACTGTGCTGAACCTTGGAGCATCCCTAGTCGTATTCTTAAAATAGGTCTTCCGTACTCTCTGAACCGATTTCATCTATATTTAATGAACCTTTCAAACAAGGCATATTCCTGAACTCCATAAATTGGTTAAAGTAGTACCAATTTTTACGTCTGGCCTTCCAAAAATTTCTAGCAGTTATCGACCTATCTCTGTATCATCGAATATAAGCAAACTTATTAAGAAGGTGATGCGTGCCCGCCTTTATGAGTTTTGTGAAAAACGCCAGCTTATTTATGAACTCCAATTTGTATTCCGGAGGCAGCACTCGCCTGGGCATGCACTTACTAATATTGTTAATAATTTGCATGATCACATACTTGATCACAATGAATTTGGTTTTGAACTATTTCTCGTTTTACAAAAAGCTTTCGACACCGTTAATCAAGATATTATTTTAAGTAAATTGGAGATATATGACATCCGGGGTATCACATGAAACTGATTTAAAAGGAAGAAAGCAGTTTGTCGCCATTGATAACGTGAACTCCGAAACACGTACAATGGACTTCGGATTTCCTCAAGGATCCATTCTTGGCCCTTTGCTATTTCAATTACTTTCGACGATGCCACATAACTATACTCGCGCAGCACTATGCAGACGATTAAGTCCTTTTCTTTTATAGCAGATCCCTAAATTCATGAGAACAACCATATCGTATGAAATATCAGGTACATTTGACTAGCTCTCGCTAACCGTCTATCCCTTAGTGCTGACAAGAAGGAAGCCATTCTTTTCCAACCTAATAACAAGAAGTGCGAGTTAAGGGTACTAATTAAAATTAACAACAAGAGAATGTTTCTATCTAATAAAGCTAGGTACCTTGGTATTCTGCTAGATTCACGTATTTCATTTAAGCCACACGTTATTGAGCTTTCAAAGAAACTTGCACGCGCAATCGGGTGTATATATAAAATGCGACATTATAACGCAGACAATAAGGACACCTTACTTCAGTCTATTTCACAGTCACATGACATATTGATGTCTTACGTGGGGTCTTTCCCACAAAAACAAATGGAACAGAACCTTAAAATTGCAACAATGACCCGCAAGACTAAAGACATTTCTTGGGTATCATGATCACACATGTGCACTGCTTTCGCAATAACAGGTTCTGAAAATCAAAGACGTCATCACCCTCAAAATAAGCATCTTCATGCACGTCTGGCATAATAAGATCCTCAACCTGTACAGAGTTTCTGTTTTCAACAACCGTGTAAAAATGGCCCAAAAGTAATACTTAAGTTCAGAAGAACAGAATTCTACGGGACAAACGCCACTAAATTCCAAGGTCCATCCGTTTATGACCAGCCTTGCAAAATAAATATAAAATTTAATACGTCCGAAATGACTTTCAAAAAAAAAATCAAAGCGCTACTTATGGCAAAATACGCAAAGTGATAATTTTACTTTGGTGTTATAAATATGCAATTATGGTTATCCTAACGATGTATTTTTTTACTGCGACTAGCTTTAATTGGACTTACATGCAAATTATGTAACTATTGATCTGTGAATCTATACGCAGAAAAGACCGATATCGTTTAGTCTGGCTTTATATGTAATGGCTCTAAAGAGTTTTACCTACAAATAGAACGCCCTGTGTGTCGGTATTTGAAAAATTCATCGCTTTTCCTGCTAGCATTTATATATTAACTTTAGTGCTCAATTAACGGTAATCTCTCTATAACAGTTGCTATATTGCTACATGGCCTTTTTTCTAACGATATATTTCCTGGCAATTAATGGCAATTAAGTTCAGATATATGATTTTTACGATATTAGGTAAAGTTATGGCGATGACGCTCTGTCAAGGTCACTTTCAAACTGCTACGGTTTGAATCACGCTAGCTTTTTCTATTGCAGGTACTTAGCCTGTTTTGTGTATCTTGATAAATGTTCTATCAGAATTATCTTTTTGGTTGTCGATTAAGACTTTACCTAATTACTAGCCAACACTTATTTTAGACATGTTTACCTAGTTTTAAAATGAGCTAATTGTCAGGTGGCACCCTCGATCCGATTAGTCATGGCTACTGAGGGTGTCTCCTTCTCCATGAAGCACAATCTTTTTTCAAGGACACTTTTGCGCATCTGAAGTTTGTTATTGCATTTTCTTATTGGAATTTAGCTTTGTTTTTTAAGCAAGAAATTTATTTAGCATGCTTTACTAGTAATGTCCTGTACTGTGCGTTCGTGGGGAGAATAACTTTTGTTGCTGCCACTGTGCGGACTGGCTCGAAATCTCTCTTAGCACTTTGCCGGTTGCCGGGGTATGCAGAGTAATAAAAAAAAAGGAACATGCTTCGGCCACTATCCGAGGCAACAAGGCTAGATGTTAGATTTAATTATGCAAAAGCTTGTTACAATTCTTAGTTTCCTTAAGAACTATTTTAAGAATAATTTATATTTTATTCAAGTTTTATAAACTTATACTTTATTAAGTAATTTTTATTCTAAGGAAACAGTAGCTGCAATGCATTTATAAGACGTATGGTTGACTACGTTTATTTGCTCTTTAGAAAACATCTTTGTTTTGCAGTGGTTTTATGTCCAAAACTGCGTCTTGTTCTCCTAGTTGAAGGCGTGAAATAGGCTAAGATTTGAGCTTTTAAGACTGATCCAGTGTTGGTGTAGACTGCCAGGTTGCTATGTAGGAGCTGCCGACTTTTAACAGTAGCTGTAGGATATATATATGAAATCTAAATCTCATGTATTGCTTCCCAAATTTTATTTGCTTCGCCCTTGTTCGGGAAGGTAGTTTTTGTTGTGTTCTTAGGTTAAGATCCAATGTATTTTTTAGATGCAGTTTACTGGTATGGTTTAAATGTTCACCCTGCATCTAATGAAGCCAAATAGCTAGCAGAGCCGTAGGGTTCCTTATTGTTTTTGAAAGGCTTCGTTATCCACCTGGTTTTGTGTTGTTTGATTTCTTGGGCTCCAATGCCATATGGAGGCTACTTTGGATGTAGGCTCGAAAATGGCAAGGATATTATTAAAAAGACCTTTGACATTGGAAGACATTATTCTTGGTCAGAAAAAACTGGTATTGGTAAGTTATAGTTTTCTTAGAAATTGTTTTTAGTGCCATTTTCTGAATTTTGGTATAGATTACCAGTCAGACTTGGAATGTATCTGTTAGGCTATAGTCATGTTTTAATGATACTAAAGACTTACGATGGCTTTTTGTCTATGATGGCAATTAATTGTCTAACTTATGGACGTACTTTTAAATGACAATCAGTCTAGATTGTAGTGTTTTTTGTTGCATCTCTAGCATTATCCATCAGTAATAAACGTAATTTATCATTGGAACTATGATGAAGTTGCTAGGCTTTGAAGTTTCTTGTTACTTTTTACTAGTTGTATGTTTAACTATGAAAACCTAGTCCTATGTTGGCTTGTTTCATTATTTGATATGGCCAACAGTCTTTTGAGATATTATTTAGTGGCTGAATTTTTTGCAGCTTTAGTAAATGACATCCTGGCCTGGTTTTTATGATTGCAGCTTAAGGCTTTGAGGCATGCATTCTATAGTTGCCGTATGTTATCCTTTTTTGTAAAATCCTTTTTTTTTTCAAAAGAATTTTCAGTCCTCACTTGCTGCCATTTTCAAGTCCAAATGCAGGAAAATATATTACTTTGAAGTGCATTAAATGGAAGCTAGATGTACAAAGGCATGCAAACCCTCTAGAAATATATACCATGGTGTGCTTGATCTGGTGTTGCGATTATCTCTGATTGCTCTCTTGTAGCTCGCAAATGAAATGAGTTGCATGATTTGCACAGATTTGCATGAATCTTAAGCTTAGAATTGCTAATTTTAACGCTTGAGACTCGCATAATAAGCTGATTCTCTCAATTAGATGCTTATTCATCTTCTGAGCAAATCATTTTATTATTTGATTTCTGGTGTTTTTTTTTTGACTTACTTCTACTGTTGTTTGACTAATAAACTGCCTTCAAATTGTTGTGCACTTGTTTTTTCTGCAATAGGGTGCAGTTTTTTATTTTATGGTTTAACCAGATGTCGCTAATTTGTATATCTAAGGAGATTTCATCATCATAGCGCATGTGCCAAACTAGATGCTTCTTGGTTTGCAACTAAATCCTCAAATCATAAAAAGTTTAACATAAATCAGTGCAGAAATGGCTGTGCTAAACTTTTGTGTTACCCTACGTTTTGGCTATCTACAGCTTTGGCTATACTGCACTGTGGAAAGATCATTTGTTTTAATCTGGTTTGCATAGGTTCATGATGTTGGGCTGGAGAATGAATTGGATGTGGATGTTGCTTTAGAATTACCCATTGTAAGCTATAGCTTCCTTCAGTAGTTTGATTTGTTCTGTTGTTAATGATGGATTTAATTATTTTGTTGGTTACAAAGTCCTGTGTTGTTCATGTAAGCAGATGAAATTCGATGTGGTTGGCCATCGAAATTCGCCTGGACAAGTCCCTATGTCATTGAAAAATGTATATTTGTGTTTTTTATATGGCAGTAGATATACATTGGTATTGATTAGTTAAATGTTTAAGGCTGGGATAGTAAGCAAGTTAAGTTCTATTAAACAGGATAAATATTTAAAGGAATGTAAAGTATTTAAAAGCCACAACAATCACACTTGTATCACAAGCTAAGCCTAGGAAATTTTGTTGGAATTGTAAGGTTTGGTATTTTTTCCATGGTATGGAGCTTTAATGTCCAGGTTCTCTATCAGTGGTATTATTTATGTTGCACGAGTACTTTCTGCCTATTTACTAAGTGTGTTGCATTTTTACTGCTTGTTCTTTGTGTTGCAGGTTACTTTGGTTGAAGGCCTGCAGGATTCTGAAACTTTGGATGTGCTGCTTGAATGTCCTTCTGCTACAGTAGGTCCATTTTGCACTCGTAACTTATATTTTCCTTATACTTCATTTAGAACATATAAGGTCTCTGTCAAGAACGGGTTTAGGCACTTACCTGTGGTGACTTCCTCTCGAAAGTTACTCAGTTTCGTATGCGTGCTTTCTGTTTGTGTGTTCTCATCGTCAGTAATTATGTCTTTGTGATTTCTTTTCTTGAGCTATTATTTCTAATTGTAGTCCAATTGCTTCTAATTTGTGTGGGTTAATAGTCTACTTTCTATAGTGAGTATATAAACGGTCACAGTTGTAAATTTTAGGATTAAGATTAAAAGAGAGAAAGATTAAGAGAGAAAAAGAGAGAGAGAGAGAGAGAGAGTAAACAAGAACAAGATCAAATTGAAGTGGTGGCGAACAACGGCGTTCTTTATCTTCCACAACGTGCGCAAAACTATTCCAACGGTGCTATAGTCTCAGCATCCATTCAGTCGAACCGAAGAAATTTCCCACAAATTTTTGGTGCCGTGACCAGGATGGATGCTACTCAACGAGAAATTTCGGGAGGTTGGTGGAAATTCCACAAAGAACGAGCCAAACCACCCACCTTAACAAGCTGCAAACAAGCAAGGCAACTTATCGACGCTATCAACAACCAATGCCAAGTGCTCACACAATTTGACCAGCAGCTAATTGTTCACTTAGCGTACGAAGAAATCGATCAGTTCTGCGAGGAGGCTGGTACAATAATTGACGATCTCGATTCCGCCTTGTACTACCTGAGGGATATGGTAAGCCAGCATGCCTCTTTATTTGTGCCTGACTAAAACACAGCAAGACAGCCCAACACAACAAGTGAAGTTAATTTAGGAAAATCACCACTGCTGCAACCTGCCGAGCCCTACATTACCGCAAGCGCCACAAGCACAACGCCCAAACCGTTCAAACATTTGGACGCACACTTCACCACAGTAGCCGAGGTATACATCAGCAACAACATTGCCGTCGAAAACTTGGTACGTGGAGTCGCTCCACAATCGACTTCACAATTCACAACCTCAGCAGCACTTTCACCGCTCGCGAACTCACAACTGGCTACCAACCATTCCCCCGAAATCAAAGCGAACTCGTCGCAATCAGCAGTACGTTCACGGATAACAAAGAATCCTACTCATCGAAAGGCAATAACGATCGATGGCATGGCAGATAAGGAAGGGATGGCCATTGATGACACAATAGCGCCTTGCGTTCAGTCTGATCCTAATTATGACGATAGTGTTTCCTTGGTGATTGCTAAGTCACGTGTAGCTCCACGTTTGGAAATCGCCCTACCACACCTAGAATTTGTTTGTCATCCAGCTACATTCAGCGACGAAGCTGTCAGCACGTCCCCTCTACGAATTGTTAAAGCAGTCCTTTTGAGCAAAATGTCAAAGAACTTTATTTCGAACCGTGTTAGAAAAAAAACTGTGGAAGAAGATTTAATTGTCCAACCAGAAGCGATTGTTTTGCTTGCTGATCAACAACCAGATGCTCGCAGTGCGGTAGATTGACCGGTCCGACTGGCGAACGCCCTTCAGAAGATTAAAATCCAAGTGAAGGACTGCTAACTGATTCTTCTTGTATAGCTTATCAAATAATTTTTTTGGGCCCGGAGTGTCAAGAACGGGCTTAGGCACTTCCGTGTGGTGACTTCCTCTCGAAAGTTACTCTTCGAGTTCGAGTTAAATTTTCCACAGTCTCCCTGGTTGTGGTGTTAGTTTATACTAGCAAATTTTGATGTATTAGGGTGTTAGCAGTTTTTATAGAGGTTCTTGCTTTCTTCAAATTCGATCTTATCATTGTGTTGATTCTCATTTAGAGCAAATCATGCAAACTGGGTGGACCGGAGGACAAAGAAAGGTATCAGAAAGGAAGAGTCTTCCTTATTTGTAATCTTTGCCACACAAAGATTCCATTCGTTTCCAGAGGGGCTGGTGCGACCGATGATCTTGAGGAGCATGTTGAAAAGGTTCACATGAATGAAATTATCAGTGAGGCAGATTTCCTTGGTATGGATGTCCTAAGCACTCTTCAGATTGGAGAAGAAATAAAATCCCAAAATGGAGAAGAAGACTCTGCTCATACTCCGCACTCTGCCATGCTTCTGAATGTATCCGAGTTATCAGCAGAGTACAAAAGTGAGACCTCTTGTACATGGTCGGATATGTCACCATCTGTCGATGTGCCTACTTGTGCATATTGTTCGCAGCAATTCCTTTTACATCGAGATCTTCGCATTCATGTGCAGAGCATGCATTGGTTCCAAAGGATTTCTCTTTCGAAGGAAGGTCTTGTGATTGGCTCCAGGTGTGCTGCTGATAATGGATTACCCTGTTCTTCTGCTTGCAATGATCTGATATCGTGTTCAAACTGCAAACAAATCAGTGGTTCGAAAAATCCCTTGCTAATTTCGTCGGATTTTAGTGCTAAGGTTGATCAGGATCGTCTTTGCAGTATGTCTGTGACTTCCGACTGGTGGAGTGTTGAGGATGACTGGGATACGGATGTTTCCGAGTTGCATTATCCTGACACTGATGAGATATTCTCCTGCGAATACTGTTTGGACGGATTTTCTTGCCTATTCCTTCTCCGCAAACATGTTCAATCCGTCCACAGGCACATCAAGGAGCTGATCGTATTTGTTGGGACAAGCTCTGAGAGTAATAGTGACGTTGATCGTCATAAAGTTCCTGTCGAAGTTCATGTGTGCCCTGCGTGTGATGAGACCTTTACGAATCCTGATACCCTTTCGTTACATTTTGAACTTTTTCATTTATCGCAGCAGCATAAAAGTGCTTCTCCCAGTGGGGACCTCGTGCCCCCTCACGCATCCTTGGATTCGTTATTTGATATTCAACCAACAGTTGTGGTTGTTGATTTGTTTCCGGACAAAACTGTGGCTTTAACGAAGTCTCTAATTAATAGTGTCGTTGCTAAAGTTTATGGAAACCGAAAACGTTTTGAAGGTAGAGATTCTAACCGACGCCGCACTTTGCCGAAAATCCGAAAGCTTTCTACGAAAGCTACGACGGATAAAGTAAGCCCAAGGAAAACGCCTAGTAAAGATGCAGGAATTAAAAGTCGGCAACGAAGTAGCAAAAAGTATAAGCAAGAAGTTTCCGATCCTGCTGCTGTTCTGCATCTATCAGACAATTCTTTAGAGGCAGAACCTAAGGTAAATGCGTCTGGCAAGTCGCTTGATAAACTTGATCCTAAAATAACTACTCGTAAACGCATGGCTGACTCTAAAAACGAAGCAGGCCATTTGATAGAAGTTACACTCCAGCCTAATGGGAAGAAGTTCGACTATGTGCTTCGTTATGACGGGAAATCAAATTCCTCACAGTCATTAGTGAAGACGGCTCCCAAAGCACGATCCCGTGACGAGAAGAGACCTGCTCGTAAGCAGGCGATGGGTCGATGTTCGTTCTGCCGCGTTGCGATAAACACTCCTGCGAGATCGTGTCGTAAATGTCTGGATGTAAACTCTTTGGCCATCGCGAAGTCTAGTGTATGCCCATTGTGTGGAAAGTTTTTCTCGACGGCAGATGGCCGTTTCACTATTGCTCACCTGGCGGCAGACCATGCCAGCCACCCATTGTACGACCAGGCAGTTAAAGACTTCGTTACTCATCAGTTCATGTGCATTCACTGCGGCAAGGTGTTCGTCGGCAAGAAGGATGCTTTGGCTGCGCACGTGCAAGTGGACCACCGGGCAAGCGTCGTCCCCACATTTGTCTCCGTTACGTCTAAATTGCGGCAGTTGAAAGCGAAATCCAGGAGCGTTTCTGCAGCTGACGTAGATCAAGGTGTGCTGAAGAGGCCTTCGGTTGATGCCAAGTTTCACTGTAAGCTGTGCAGCCGCTCTTTCTTGTATGACAAGACGCGATTACGCCACCAGCGCTTGTGCAACAGAAAGGGTCTTGCAAAGCTGAAGTGCAGGTGCGGTGGGAGTTAAACTTATTATCGTGATGCCTTACTCTTTGCTAGCTCGTGTTGATGTTTAAGCTTTTCTCCTTTCTTTGCGTTTGCTCGTTTCAAAGCTTTTTCTTTCTCTATACTCGTGCACGCCTTCACGATCACCACCGGCGTCTAAGCATGCCAATTCTTGTAAAGGAATCCTGAGTTTGAA
The DNA here is from genome assembly GCA_003687565.2 of Craspedacusta sowerbii. Lineage (NCBI taxonomy): Eukaryota > Metazoa > Cnidaria > Hydrozoa > Limnomedusae > Olindiidae > Craspedacusta > Craspedacusta sowerbii. The sequence goes on along the minus strand of QQSS02230246.1, from coordinate 105 downwards.
ATTTCACCGATAGAAGTTATCCGAAATTGCCTTCGTCCCTTCGTTTCTGCGCCCTATTCATGTCCTCTCTGCATCTTATTGAATTCCTTTCTGCATCCTATTCAT
>QQSS02230213.1:0-10299 GCA_003687565.2 Craspedacusta sowerbii | reverse complement strand
TATATATATATATATATATAGATATATATATATATATATATATAGATAGATAGATAGATAGATATACATGTAGGTTGATATAGAAGACATCCTCGATCGATGCAGCATCGTACCATGTTCTCCGTAAACAATGGGACAGCCTCTGCTAGGAATTCCTTATGAAGAAGCTCAGACGTCTATGGGCGAAAAGAGGCAGTACGTTTGAATGTAAGAATGTAGATAGCGATTGCATACTTTAATTTTCATCCTATTCGATGATTATTAAACGACCGAAATGTGCTGGACTCCTGGTGCTATTGCTTTCCACGAGTTCCTAGTCACGAGAAAGAATAGAGATTCCGACCAGATGTCATGGAAAGGCTTAAGCAGGGCTCTTCATAGCGAACGCTGGGTCGTGGATCCGACCCCATTGCCCGTATTCATAGCCCAAAGTTTCCTTGGAATCGGTAAAAAAAAAAAAAAAAAAAAACTGTGCGCCCGATTCCAAAACCTGACCCGTTCTTACGATTGCCCGACTTGGTCGAACCTGGTCCCCGTTTCACACAGCGCTTAGATGCCGAGTCCATCTCAAGAATAACCAGACACTGTGGCCGAAGTTTCTGCACAGTGCAAACAGGGCCCTAGTAAAATCCAAAATCTCGAAAAGAGTCGTGGCGATACATAGAGACCTTCCGCCAGAAAACAAATTGGTATATTTGGATGAGCGCACGTTCAGGCAAGAAGTGAGCATAGTTAAGATCAAGAACATACATGGACAAGAGCACGCACGCGCTCCCAAAAATACGCGCGCGCGCACACACAGAACGCGCGCCAAACCAAGAATGGGCGCGCACAATGGAAAACACGCAACAAATAAAAAAAAAACAGGTCGCGCAAATGTACAAACACGTGCGCACACCAGCAAAGACAAGCTGGTACAGGCTGACAACAGCTAATCAAGTCGCACATGCATGTAATTGAAAGAGTCGCTTGAACGTCAAAAGTCAAACCAGTTGAAAAAATTATATTCTATATATACATAAACATATTTACATTCGCAATTGCAAGATCTTAGAACATTTTATTCCTTGTACATACATGTTCGACGTAGACAAACGCACTGCACTTTGCAGTATTTAAGAAAGTGAGTGGAAAAATAATAAACTGCTCGAACGCAAAATAAGAAAACTTCTGACTATCTACAGCGCGTACAAAACTTAGTAAAGCAAAATATCACATCGAGCCCTGGGAAAGTAGCTACCAACAAAGGAATCCTGTTGCTTAAACGAACATGACAGTAACGTGCATCAACAAGGGAAACTATCCGCCCGCTAACTATCGCGACGACTTGAGAAACTACTTATCAACAAGCTAAGTCCATTCGTCCGCTGAATCTCAAAAAAACTTGGGTAGGCAGTTATAAGACGACGATCTATCCACCTTCTAAATACGGCAATGACGGTCAACGGTTCAGGTATTACACGCGACTGCATTGCAAATTATTTTTCTGCTGCAGATTTACAGGCACAAGAGCTTCCCCGGCAAAGCGTAGTCGTCTCGTCCGATGCGCGGTATAGGGAAACCAGTCAAAAGATCCTGCGCGCAGTGCACGCTCGCCAACACGTACGAACACGGGGAAGTTTATAGCACATCGCGCTTAAAATGTAGGCCACGAGGCCAGAGTACGTCACGAGCTGAACGGCACGTACAGGGGGATAAACCAAACATGAGCACTTAATAAACAAACAACAACATCACCAACAACCACAACAACAGCAGCAACCACAGCAACAACAACACCACCAGCAACAACAACAACAACAAAACAACGAGGAAATCCGGGAGTCGCAAGAGTTCTACACTCGCCTCAAAGACAGACCTCAAAAAGAGGCTATGAGTCCATGTAGTACAGATATGCTTGCACAGGCAAACGGCGTTCCCATGGCGATATCAGAGACATCAAAAATATACCTAGCATCCCCCACCCAAAAAAAGTTCCCCTTTGCCATACCAGACACAATAAAAAAAATTGAAAAGAAAAGACAAGACAAAGGAACGACAAGGCGGATATTTCTTAATCAAGCCAGGATAAACGTAGGCACATCCACGGACACGATTAGGAACGCTATAGTGAGACTTGGGCGCAGATCAAGACATGAGCCCCGCAATAGCGGCGTCAATCGGAAGATGAGATCCACTAGTTTTGCCTACAGCTATGTTCTGAATGCTTGGCCAACTGCAGAGACAATATGAATTTGCACTTAAAAACAACACGAAGCCACACACAAAAAACCACCAAGCCCCCGCCCCCTAACTGGCCCGTTTGCAAAGCAGGGCACAAAACTAGCTATGGCGTCATACCTGTCAGGTTCCTCACACCAAACTTGCGCTGACGATCAATCCGTTAAATTCCGTTAGAAGACGAAACGGAACGCAGCGCGAAGCAAATGATAAGTATGTGTTAAAATCATAAATACTTTGTCTACCATCTTTGTCTTCGTCTTCGTCGAAACGCCCCTTCGCACTGTCATCTCCATGCAGCCCTCCACAGGGATACACGAGGCATGCAGATGTGAAAACAGCGGTTAGTGCGCTACACTGATTAGCACCGGTACATAACGATACCTGCAACATTAGTGATACGGATTAGCAACGGGCGCCATGAGCTTCGCAAAACGGTCCCCAATCGCCAGACTACAGGAAGATAACTAGCAAGCAAAAAGGCCTCGTCCTATCTCTACTCCAAGCCCCCATCTAGCCCCTTCCAATAAACAGCCAACATCACCAGTACTAGACGAGTAAACGAGCGATGGGCAGTCTTTGCAAATTATTGGGTGTGCGGGTGCGCGTGCGTTTGTGTGTGTGTGTGTGTGTGTGTTTGCGTGTGTGTGCGTGTGTGTGTGCGTGTGTATGTGTGTGTGTGTGGGTGTGTGTGTGTGAAGACGCATTAGTGCACGGGGTTTACTTTCCCCAAAGATGAACGTATGCATAATCTCATTTCCTTACAGCCGCTTTGCTATACTTTAAATACCTATTCCCACGTGTTCAAAACACATTAATGCATAGACATTAATTTAAACTGGCCAAAGCTCTGCTATCCAGTCTAGTCTTGCAAATAAAATAACACACATACACTAAAACAAAGTAGTTCAACCAAACAAGGCGCAGGTAAATCTATACCCAGTAAAAAACTAGTCCTGGACCATTACCTTTGGCCAATTCAGCCTCATTCTGAGTGACGAGATCTTCGAACTCAGGCCATCGATTCAGTAGCGTCGCCAACTCATCGCGACTTGTGGTCACGTGCGAAGGGGCTCCCGACAGACCCCGATTAGCCGATGGGCGCCGACTACTAGCCACAGGCTGCTCAGGCGAACTTTCCGATATGCTTTTTACCCTGTGAAAATCACGCAGTGGCACAACCTTGCTAGCGAGACAAGTACATGTTAAAGATATGGCATCACGAAAACCCATAATCCATGCTAGAAAAACATAAACAAAACAAAAAAACACAAAAAAACGATAGCAATAGTAAAACTTAAATTATCTGCACCAACCGCAAATTTGAAGCCCATTAACTGAAATCCAACGCATGCTAGGTGATCTCAATGTAATTAGCTTTAGCTCTAGGCGATCTTTCGCTCAATAGACTGCATGTTCATAAGTACAGTGGCGCCTGCTTCGATGTGACCTATGCAGTAGCCACGGGTGTCGTTTGAGCCATGCACTTTTGAGGAGCGCATCCTCAACCATAAATTTTTATATCTTTGCGTACTTGGCAAAGATTTTAAATTGATAGCATTAATTGATTCATTGCCTGACTGATAGAAAGATTGATTGAATGAACGACTGATTAGTCCATAAGGCTTAGGCTTAACAAAAGTAGGTTTAGCTACAGCTCTGCTAGAATCAGATATTTGCAAAGAGGTTAGTTCACCTCACATTAAATTTTTACTTAAAACCTCCCCTCTATCGGTAGAACTCGGACGCCATTACCAAGAGCTCCATATTGGACCAAAGCCAAAAGCCAAGCGAACAATCTGATGAACCCAGTTCATAAGAATTCCACCACTACCTTGTAACACGTACCCTTCAAAATTACGAATTCCAGCTCTATCTCGTAAATCTGTGCCCTTCAACATTGCGAATTACAGCTAAACCTTGCAAACCTGTACCCTTCAAGATTACGAATTCCGTCTCTACTCGTAAACCTGAACCTTTCAACATTACGAATTCCAGTTCTACCTCGTAAACCTGTACCCGTCAAAATTACGAATTCCAGCTCTACCTCGTAACCTCTAACCTGCAAAATTGCGAAACGTTCGGATGCGGTGTAGAGCTTGATCAGCTTCCTATGCATTACGTAACATTGTATCTAAATTTCCACAGATCCTGCGTAACTCAAACTCGAAAAAAAGAGCTTGCTTCCGAACAGGATCCAGAAAAACCAAGTTCGCACAGAAACAATGAGCAATAAAGAAATAAAAGTTAGAAATAATGTACCTGACATACCTCCGATCGGACAGGCCATAATTCGTCGGAGGCGGTGGCTTCGGTGGGCCCACTGATTCGACGGATTCGCTCCCCATCGAATTACCCGCTCCCACTCCCGGCAAGCTCCTGGCGTCTCTCGTGTCGAGCAGGTCGTGGAGCTGCTTCGTCAAGTCCCGCTCGAGCTTCCTGGAAGCCTCCATGCGAGGCGACGCTTCAGGCGAGTCGGGTCGACTGGAGCGCAAAGCGTCGCAGCTGCCTTGGCGAGTCAAGGGTGTGCTGCTGGCAACATTTGTCAGGGATGATGTCGGTGACCCGCTGGTTACGTCCGCACGTGACCTCACGTCACCAACGGCCGAGAATTCAAGTCTAGACAAAGACGCAGCAGAATCTGATCTGCCTGGTGAAAGGGGAATATGTGCCTGGGCGGTGGTGGCTATGACCTGCTTGAGTTCTGCGTTTTCTCTGAGCAACTTTTCAAGGCGCTTCTCCAAGTTGCGCTTTGCCTTAGTCCCTTCGAGGGACTTCTGCATTGCGAGATCGTTGGCGAGAGCAAGCGCCTTTTGCAATTCAGACAGAAGACTTTCCGACTCTTGTAACTTTTTGGAGTACTCTTTCGTAGACAGATCGAGCTCGGCAATTTTCGCGTGCGCACTCCTCAGACTCTCCTCCATCACCGACGATCCTCGGCCATCTTCAAAGCCTGGAAACGAGCCGAGGCTTTTCCGCTCGGCATTGGCCTCCCCCGACTGTTTTCTCTTGGCAGGCACCACGTGCTCGTGTTTACATTTTTCCAGTTGCAACTGCAGCTCGTTCTTGCGCGCCTTCAAGCTGCGGATCGTGGTGGTCATACTTTCTTCGCTCTGCGAGATGCGCTCTATTAAGCTCTTGTTCTCCGCGTTCGCTTTCGCCAGCGTCGACTGCAGCACATCGCAACGCCGCTCCAGCGCGTCTTTCTCGTCCTTCAAGCGCGACACGAGCAACTCTACGGCAGACGTCGACGACATTCGCTGACGCTTGATTTGTTCCCGCAGCTTGCCGTTATCGTCACGCAGGTTTTCGACGGTGGCAACGAAATGCTCCTTCTCGCGCCGACTTTTGTCCAGTTCGAGTCGCACCTGGTCGTACTTTGCCTGCAGAGACGTTTTCTCCTGCTCCACGCTGCTTAGTTTGCTGGCCAAACGCGTCTGCGCTTCTTCGCGGTGGCTCTGGAGGATGTACGTAAAATCGCTCTCCGCCTTGGCCTTCTGCTGCTGGAGCTCTTCGTATTCGCGCTTGAGATCGTCGTGTTGCGCCGAGAATATGTCGAGCTTGCTCTTCGTGTCACCGAGATCTTTCGTCGTATCGTGAAGCCGAACCTTGACGGCTTCAAAATCGCCACACAACTCGGCTAAGCGCCGCTCGCAGAGGTCAATCACAGCGAAGTCGTCGTCGTCGCCGTCATTGCTCACGACACCGTTCACAACACGGTCAGAATCAATTCCGAGCAAATCCTTCGCTATCGTTTCTAGCCTGGCGACACAGGCCTCGAACTTGCATGCGTCGCTTTCACGAATCCGGCGTTTAGGGATGGCAACGAAGTCTTTGTTATGGGTAACACCATTCAGTTCTGCGATTGTCAAATGAAGACCGTTATTCTCGCCCTCGACTGCGAAGATCTTATCGCGTAAGGAGATAAGCTCTTGGGAATGCGAGCTTTCTTTCGGTTCATCAAGCTCGCACGTTTTCTTACAAACGGCTTCTGTACTGGCTACTGCACTAGGCGCATCACTGGCCTTACATGCACTGCCTTCCAAAAATCGTTCACCGTCCTCGACCATGTTACGTTGCTTCACAAGCAATGCAGAAAACTGAGAGCGCTGCGTCTCAAGAGCAGACGCAAATCTTTCCTCGAAGCTCGTTTCTAGCACACGGTACCTCTCTAAAAGGACTTCGTTCTCTTCCTTGACCTGCGCCAGCTCGGCGTTAGCAGACATCGCCTCAGCAAGCAGCTTCTCCAGACCACGACACTTGGCCAGTAGCCTCTCGTTCTCCTTCCTCGTGCTTTCAAACCGACGTTGCAGAGAGATGTCGCCTTCGGTAGCTTGCTTCTGCTTCAGCGACTCGTACTCGCTAGAAACGACGGCAAAGTCCTTCAGCTTCAGCTTCTGCTCCTCGACGAGGTCTTGCAAAAGATGGTGCTCCCGTCTCAACGACTCAAACTCTGCCTCCTTGGCGAGCAGAGCACTGGCTGTGTCCTGCGCTTGCTTCTCCAGTGCAGCGCGGACGCTTACCAGCTCCACGTTTTGCCCTTCGAGCAGGCCAACACGTCGAGTCAGCGCATCAACTTCCGAGCGACGTCTCGCCAGTTGCTCTTCGGCTGCTATCGCGTGCTCCTTACTCTGCCTGGACAGCCTGTCCAGGTCATCGAGTTTCACTTTCAGCGTCTTCTCCAGCTCAACGCAGTGATCTGAACACGTCCGCAGCTCCCTCTTCGTCTCGCTCAACTCGCCTCGCGCTTTCTCGAGCAGTAGGTCTGCTTCCTGCAACTGGCTAATTCTCTGATTCAGCACCTTTTCGTGGCCTTCCTTTTCCTGCTTGACCAATGCATACCGAGACGCATGTTCTTCCAGCTTCCGCAGCTCCGCTAGAGCCTTGCTCAGCGCTCCTTCGCGCTCGCGCAAGGCATCTTCCGCTTTCTTCAACGCCTCCTCTACCTGGAACTTGCTTTGAACGGCCTGCTGGTGCGAACGCTCCGCAGCCGAAAGTTTGCGGACGTTTTCGTTAACGCTGTCTCGAAGCCGCTCGAGCTCTTTCTCTGCAGCTACAGATTCGGACCTGCGCATTTTAGCAAGGCTGTCCACTGCGGTGCTCTTCTCCTTCAATCTCAACTCAAGGTCGGAACATCTCAGTTCCGATAAGGTCAAGCTCTGCTTTCCTACTTCCATTTCTTGTCGTACGGTATTCAAGTCAGACTCCAACGCTTGCTTCGATTCCAGAGCCGTGGCCAACTCTGTGCGCAAGTTCGAAAGCTCGACAACAAAGCAACCGTTCTCCGAATTTACCCGCTCATGTTCTACTTGCAAGCGGGCGAATTCGGACTCAAGCTCCTTGAATCTTTCCCTCAGAGACGAACATTCCGTTCCCATTCCCTCAAGGCGCACAACAAGCGCTCTGTTCTCCCTTTCTAGGTCGGACTCCACCTTATCAACTTCCTTATTAGCCTGAAGTTCACGCATGTCCAGTTCGTGGAGCCTCATTTTTGCAGACAACTCATCGACTTGCTGTTGCAGCTTCTGGGCCTCCTTTTCGGAAGCCCGCCTCGATTTCTCAGCGTCGCGCAGCTTCGAGGTGGTATTGTCACTCTCCTTTTTCGCGCTCTCCCTTAGCGCAGCCTGGCGCCGAGTCTCCTCGCGCAAGTGGTCGATCTGCCTCTGGAAGCCGCGCTTCTCGTTATTCATCTTAGAGATCAACAGCTTCTGGTCTGCGAATTCCTACAAGGAGACAGCAAATGGAGTAAGATTACCAGCCCAAGCGTCGTCACCAAACCCAATACAGAAACACCAGGCTCTAGCAAGAGTTAATGAAATAATAATGTGTTAATGAAGCGTATGAAATGTAATGTAATTATGAGTAATGATGTAATGAAATTAATGAAATGTAATGTAATTATAAATTGTAATGAAATTATGAATTGTAATGAAATTATAAAGTGTAAATAAAACTGTAATGAAATTATAAAGTGTAAATAAAACTGTACTGAAATTATAAAGTGTTAATGAAATTATAATGAAATTATAATAATGAAAGCATAATCAAATTCTAATAACATTAGGCTTGGGACAATGATTACGCATGATCAGCATGACTCGCAATCACTTCTTCGTGAAGACAAGTTGCATGCTCTGCATATATACATGGCGCACCAGCACCCAAGTGACCAGGGACAGCGCACGATCTTGTTAAAAGCCCACGGATGACCATCGTCCCAGCGACTTAAATGGGTCAAAGACACAACCTCAGCTAACAGAAGCTATACTTAGAAGGCTCACTGGATTCAATTGCCGACATCATAGAATAAATCTGTTTAAGGAAACGTTGCTTACAGGGATTATTGAAATGGATACATTTACAATAATATTGCATTAGATCACGGTAAATTCAGCAAAGGCTACATCCAATAATTTGCCAAAAGGATTAAGCTAAGATTAAGATAAATTAGGGGAAATACGAAACTTCTGCAGCCGCCGGTAAGATTAGAAAGAATCTGGCAGAATAGGCTCTTTTCCATTCAATTAGTCCAGAAGTCGAGAATTTCCTTGCTCTAGGCAAGGAGAAAGCCATTCCATAGCGAAGGACGGAGTTTTTTCTTTGCTTGTTTTATTTCGATCGCAATTCTGATTGGACGTCGGTTGAATCATCGATCAGTCCCCACCCATAAACACAAAAACCCACACACAACACACGCACACACACAAACACAAAATCGCTCGCACAAACATGGCGACAGCCACGTGTTGCCTAAGGGTATGCGACAATACCGACCAGAAGCCTCGCAATTCTGAGGCAAGCACAAATTCAAAAGTTTAGATAGGCACTTTCTAGCGAGAGAGCTAAGCAAAAATTAAGCTCGAGCTCACCTTCCGCAAACTTTGCAATTCCATGTCTTTCTCGGCCAACTTCTTCCCCAAGTCGTCATCCGAAGAAACGTCTGCGAAAGAATCCAAAGATCTCAATTTGCCGAAGGCCATAGTAAGATCCTCGTTTTCCTTCCTAGCGTCAACTAGGAGAGCTCTGGCTTGCTCCAACTCCCACCGAAGTTCCGCGATGGTTTCCTCGGCCTCGCCAAGTCGGATGGGCAACTCGGCACAGTCGCGTTGACTGCTGCTAGTGCTGCTGAAACTGCCGCTACGGCTGCGCTGCCGCAACACGGAGTCCACCTGCTCAGAACGGAGGCCCACAAGACTGGCGATCAAGGTCTGGCGCTCCTCGTACAAGCTGTTGATCTCGCCGACGAGTTCTGCGTTCTTTCTCTCCAAGTCCGTCACACGCTCCTGCACTTTTCGCTTCTCGTCCCCGCTGATCGTGACTCTCCTGTCCATGATCTCACTGCGGTTAGATAGAACTTCCTTTAGATACGCGTTCTCCTTCGCCAGCTCATCACGCTCCTCTTCGATGAGCGCCTTCTGTTCTTCGACCATGGTCTGTCGGCGCATGTATTCCCGCAGGTCTTGGAAGGCAAGCTCCAGCTCGTCTAGGAGTTGGTTGCGTTCGGCCTCCACAGTCTCGTACACCTGTGAAAAGTGATTGAACTTAAATGCACCTATACCATGAAAAATATAAAACGGTTAAGTGCGAATTATAGCATGCATGCAAACAGCTAACACTCGCTTGGACTTGCCCGGAACAGGCCCGTTATTGAAAGTGTGGTACATTGCGCATGTGGTGGCAGGGGAATCGCCGGCTAATTTTTCGTTCACGCAAACGACGTTCTTACGTGAGGATTTTTATTTCAAGGTCACAATACAAGGACGCTCAGATGCGCCTGTGAACAGCAAGTGGCGTCCTCAATAATCGCAAGTAATCACTTGGTCGCATTTCTTAAGTAAACGGTCTTTCTCGCTGTTACAACTGATCTCTGGTCCCATTTCGACTCTTTCAATCAATCAATAAATCAATCAATCAACGTATATATATATATAAATATCAATCTACCTATCTATCTACCTATCTATCCATCTATCTATCCATCTATCTATCCATCTATCTATCCATCTATCCATCCATCCATCTATCTATCTATCTATCTATCTATCTATCTATCTATCTATCTATCTATCTATCTATCTA
>QQSS02230202.1:0-10300 GCA_003687565.2 Craspedacusta sowerbii | reverse complement strand
TCTATCTATCTATCTATCTATCTATCTATCTATCTATCTATCTATCTATCTATCTATCTATCTATCTATCTATATGACTATCTAAGGGAATAGAAAGGTTTGGAAGTACCTCAGGTCATGCAAAAACCGTACGAAACGAAGCATACAAAACATTAGTTGCCTATAATGATATTTTATGCTTAAAGCCCTGTTCAGTAGCCCCCCTTTGATACTCCAATGGTTTATTTGTCGAGAAAAAACGGTTCCGCAAACCATCAAAAGAAAGAACGTTTGAAGCATTTCAAAAGGGATGTCTCTGGATTTCGCTCGCTGAACGGTTGTACAGAACACGAAAGGAGGCATGTTAGTTATAGTACCACTCATAGACGATGCATTGCCCATGTAATTTCTATTGTCTACAAAGCGCATTTTAACAATATTTTCATGATACTGACTGTCCTAATTGGAGTCTTCGTTGCACAACTTACCTTTCGGATGTCTCCAATGTTCACCTCAGTTAAGCGGCACGAAAAAAAAAAAAAAAAAAAGATATCTCCTATACCCCCTACCTTAGTTTTTTCCAGTGTTATAATTTGCCAACACAAATAAGATATCGGGGTAACAAAGATCATCTGGTTAACCCTGCATATACCACTCGTTTGCAGGCGCGCAAAAATCACCAAGTGCGGAAGCGGTGTAATTGGTTTTGAGAAGATCATCTGATTAAAACCAAGGAGCTTTTGGTCCAAGAAACACTGACCTGCAAACTTACGCCCTGAAGTTTTTAAGAGAGGAGAAAATTTTCTAATGCCTTTCTGAAGATCGCCAAGTAAAGCTATCCTTTGCTAGTAAGCTATAATTCGTATACAGATATGCTTGATGACGTTAGCATTTCCTATTTTTCCCTGCAGTTAGAAGTATTCATCCCTTATATGGAGCGTATATAGATTGCTGTGGTCCGCGATATTTGCTACATATCCTAATATTGCTAAAATCAAACGTATCGAGTCAGTATTTTGCTTCTCGGTCCAAAATAAACATGAAGAGAAGCGTAATAGTTCATCCATTCAGCGAACAATTTACGTTTAACTTCCAACTTCACAAATGTGGCGAAGGGGAACTGACTTGAAGAACAGGTTTGCAAGCCTTAAACTATTCAAAGCCATCTTGCTTGTATTCATCCGGTACGTTTCTAAATAAGGGGTCTAAGTTATTAAAAATTAATGCCGATAGCGGCAAACTTTCATTATGACAAGGGATTGGTATCAGAATGGCTTGCCTAACATATCCGTATGAGAGTTAGAATGCTGCGATGGCGGCAATCAAGAAAGAGGAATTCTTAAGCTCCAACTATGTTTTGCCAACGTTTAAAACATAATTTTTAGAGAATAATCTTTCACATCTTACTCTTATCTAGAAAATCTTATCCATAAAGAGAGGATTTTTTGTCATTATTGAATAATCAATTCTCCATGTCAAAATTGGCCAGAAGAAACTTGCCTATTACGCGCATCTAAACCAGACGCGTTGTCAAGGCAACAAGGTTGTGCACGTGGACGGCTAACATTAGAAATGGCAGTGCGACAGGGCATACTTGACCTTTGATGAATGGAACCTAAGCAAACAAATACCTAAACTCAAATTCCTCGCAGAATGCCTTAAGAATAAAACCTATACAAAACGGCGTCACGTGCTAGCATCTAGCTAGGGACAGGTTTTGTAAGGTATATTTATGGAAAGCACAATCCTATGCGTGTACTTGTGTCGAAGCCATGGCAAAGATTCACAATTTATCAGGGGCCTTGCTTAATCAAGAAAAAAAAATGCTAAAAGTACATTAAGTCTTAAAGTTTTGCGTTGAAATGGGACTTTTCCCGGTCTATTTATGAAAAATAAATGTCAGATACTCCTGTCATCTGCTGAGATTCTAACACGTACAAAATTTCTGAAGATAGCCTAAAACTCAGAGCATGTGAAGAAAAAATGCTTAAGAATCCCTTGTCCGTTTTATTCGATTAGGCATCTCCAGTGGAAGCAACTTCTTGGTCTGATGCAGAGCGGTGCCAATTACCGCTTCGAGCTAAGACAGGAGGTTTAGTGGAACATTATCAATTAGAACCTCCTTTATTCTAACGCAAGCACTCAAGGATATAAGACCCTTGTGTATTTCCACACTTTTAATTTTGAATTTAAAAGCGTGGAAATTTACTAATATTAATGCGAATTTATTCGTAAATCAAGGAGCGGAATTGCACACAACTAAACAAGGCAGGGAAATAATTATGGAATAGTTTTTGTGCCAAGGGAAATGTGGTAAAGCCTCAAAGAGGATACCTAGTTAAGGGTCACTTGGCTTTCGAAGGAGTCTTTCTCAGCTGGTGGTCGTCATCGAATGATTATAAACCTTCTATCTATCATTACTTCGTATGAAAACTTGATATCAGAATCGCTTGCGTTTCCAACAATCATCAAATGTCGTGGTTAGGATGGCAAACGTCCAGCAGGAATTGAGGCGAAGAAATGCTACTGCACACACTCAGCATATAGAAAGTTGCATAATTCTTTGTGAATATTTAGTTAATTATCCAAAGAAAAAACAACAATTCAAAGACTACTCCATATTATAAAGCACCGCGATCAAAAAGGCAAACCAACGAAGAACAGGATCATACCTCTGGAGAGACTTATCTGATTCCAAACGGGTATCGCGGCCATTTTCTTTTTTGTTAAGTCAAAACTTGCGCGGCGTAGTTCATTAGGCTGAGAAGAAGGAATGACCATGTTTTATTTAAGCCAAATTCGCTTCTCCAATCTCGAATAGGATCGGCGCCTTTGACGGTGTCTGAGTGTATTCATTTCATATTCCGTTTAATCCCTCCATTGATTCTTCAATGCTTCAGAGGGCGACATGTGAATTTATAATGCATCTTACTCATGGCTCTTAAAAGAATTCCCAAGACTTTTTGCGGTCTTTGACTTGACATGCCGTACCATTTTTTTCCCGCAACTTTTCTGCTACGCCATTTTAAAATTCAAATTCGCCATTTGATCGGTCGCCTTCTTGGCTAACTGTTTCCAATTTGCTGCCATATAATACTTAGCAAATAACGCTAATATATATATATATATATATATATATATTAAATATAATAAATGATAATTTATTATTATATTATAATTACGAACAAAAATTCTCAGTTCAAAGCGTGAAAATGGAGATAGAAAGCGGAGACAAAATATGCATGAGTTTCTGTAATGCATCTTCATCCATGTTCCAGGTTGCCTTTACAGAAAAATGGGATTCTGTTTAGCTGGAATCCTTAAGTCCCAATATTTTCAACTCATTGATGATGTAGAATATCCGAATTTCTGGAAGTCTTGCCATTCTTTGTAAATACATGTTGGTTTTTCTGTTACGTCTACGAAATTAGACTCATATGTCTATATCTTGGAGTGTGGGTTAAGGGTGGAAACGACCCAGCTAGGGACTGCATAATTGACCTTGACCATTGCATGGAAATCCGAACCAAAACCCCGAAAACCCCGAAAAACTCCGAGATATCTTGGATCTTGGTGCATAGTCTATGCAACAAGTAGTTCTAGAAGCGTTCCAAGACAACCAGCTTCCAACAACCTCATGCCCAAAGCATTGATAATGCAGCTCTTAACAAGGATTTGATTTTCGTCAACGAAAACATTAATTTCGGATCGACTGGAGTTGATGACAGACTGGGTAGAGAAAATCAGATGCTTTCACGCAATCTGATTTGGAATGTGTGTGTGTGTGTGTTGTGATGAGAGACTTGCGTGTAAGACTGCCTTGAATTTTGTTCTCTCTTAACTCTCTACTTGACGTAACGTCTGACTCAATATATACTAGTTACAAACAATAAACAATCGACAAGACGCTACACCGATATTTCAAGCAGCCCGTCGTTTATTGTAAGTCCAATCCGGCTGTCGTAAGTCCACATACCCGATTCGTATATCCAAGACTCAAGTAAACAACAATACATGATCAATTAAAATTACAACATTCTACATGTGAAGGAGGACTCCTCAATAGCAAAGCTAATCGGATTTGAGGAGCCCACCTCAAGAGTTTGTGCAAGAAATTACAAGTCGTACGTCTAGTAATCATTGTGTAAAAGAAGTAAGTGGAAATCTCGCGCATGCAAGTCACTACCTAGGTAGCCGAAAAATTTCAAAAACACAATAAGCACAAAAAAACGAGATAAGCACCATGAAGATAACGAACATCGAGATCAACACCATATCCGCACACCAACACTATCTTCGCGGATGGCTTTTAAATATAGGCACGTCTCAAGGCTGCGCATCCATTACTGCTCCGAGTATAACTATTTACAGGAACAAATTCAACAAATTGAGTGTCTGTTGTAATGTTCTTACAACATCGTGCATACTATACCTGTCGACGGCGGAAATTGCCTGAAAAGTCTTCTTCATAGATCGATCCATGACAGTGTGTAACGTCCAGCATATATCGAAGTTTTAAAACCACGCGAAACAAAAATAAGGTTTTTATTGGTATCTCAAATGCGCGCGAATAATTATTGGACGTAGGAATAATTATTGGCGGCAGGAATGACTAATCATAATTTGCACTTGCGGCATGTGCTGAACGATAGATGGTGCAAATCATAGATTTGCGATCATAAATTTGAGATAAAGTTTGTAGTTGCGTGGATAGTAAGTCTCTAAGAACAGTCTAAGATATTCTTGAAGTCGCAATGCACTCAAAGGGGCGGAAAACGTATCCAAGAGGTGGATTTATCCTCTTCATTCTGACAGATGCATGAACTTTACATGAAATGCACTAGTGAGAAGGGAATGAATAAAGCAGAACACAAACAAACCAAAGAACGAGGAGCTTCTGCATCAGCTTTAGCGCCGTGTAAGTCCTTCGGCCTTAGCAAAGGTCGCGCTGAAATTACCACAGATTTTGAAGCTCACGCAGATCGTTGATTTTCGCTAAAAGACATTATCTTCTATATGCAAAAATTATTTATCTTAAAGAAATAAATCCTTGGCACTAGGTTATTTGAAAAAATGTGTTTGTTTGTTTGCTTGTTTGTTTGCTTGTTTTTTGTTTGTTTGATTTCTCTGTTCTACTATTTCCTCCGCCTAAGTTTGATCTTCAAGACACATTAAAATATACTCTGCTTACACTACAAGTATGCTTGTATTATAATATGAAATGTTTTAAATTACAAGCTTCTGTTGACATTATGACAAGTGGTCGATTCATCACTATCTTGACGTAAGATGCAGTATCAGACTTAACCTACAAGCTAATAAGCCCACAGCGTTTGCTGGAAAACCGGTTGTCGGATATTTGCCACGTCCGTGGCCTCACTCTCCCATAAATTTTTCTAAAACCCAAACTCCACAAACCACAAAGAAAAAGCAAAACATGCGGCGTAAATGAAAGTTAAACGTATTTGCTTGCTGAAGGAAATCTCCCCCACAACTTGTAAGCAAAATAGATATAAAGGGTCCCGCTTTTCCCAGTCCATTGAATTCACACAGTTTTCTACAGAGGCGGTGTGTAGCAATGGCACTGGGTTTCTGGAGGTTACGCAGCTTTTCAAGAACGATATGTGTGGCCACGACCAAGCTTCTCACGACGAACACCACGCACTTTGCACTGCTTGTGCGTAGCCATTAAAGAGCTGATGCAGCTTTTCAAGAGATATGTGTGGCCACGGCCATGCGCCACATGGTCTTTCACAGCTTTTGGACGATGGGCAAGTATAAGCGTGGCCAACCATATGAGACATTCAAGGCCTCACTCGCACGGAGTAATCGCATATTTCCAGTTCGGGGTTAAAAGCGAGCCCGCTAGGGCAGGAAAGACAGCCACCTGTAATTCCATGAGCGCAGCTAATGAAGCGGCTCCGATCAGTTGGATGTGGCAGCAATCCAGTAAAAAGTCCTTTCAGGGGGCACAAGTCCGGGCCTGGCAAAAAAACAACAGCAACAAAATTGAAACTTAACACGGAGGCGAGGTAGAGAAGTCCGCAGGCATGCATGCAGGCACGCAGGCAGACAGGCAGACAGGCAGGAAGGCTGGCAGGCAGGCAGGCTGGCATGAAGGCAGGCGGGCAAGCAGGCAGGCAGGCTGGCAGGCAGCCAGGCTGGCAGTAAAGCAGGCAGGCAGGCAAGCAGGCAGGCAAGCAGGCAAAGGGGAAGAGGAACACAGTCAGGCAAACACGAGACACTACTGGTAGCAAAAGAAGATCGGAATATGACAACCAAGATTTTTCCTTCAACAGATTTAAGACCAGAACAAAACAGGAACAATAATAAAATACAAAATAGCTGAAAATTCACCTACAATTTTTAGTAACTGTGACGGTCGGAACCATTGTTGGAAATATTTCTAAACGTGAACAGAGGTAGCGTATGTCAAAGTGAAAAACCAGAGTTTCTGCTCATAAAGCAAATAAATAAAGCAAATAAATATCAACTGCCCTGTATGAATAGGAATTTAGATTACTAATGTGAAGTGAAAATCCGTAGAACCAAGGCTTTTATTGACGATAGAGCACGGCGTTATTCTATAGTGTAAAAATTACACATAAAACGTGTAGTTATGCATAAAACACGGATTTATGTATAAAGCATGAAATTATGTATAAAACATTGAATTGTTTATAAAACATGGTATCATGTATAAACATGGTATTCCGCATGAAACTGCATTAATATAAAACCCGATAGTTTCTATACAACATCAAACTTGGAAATTTACGAGCCCCTTACCTTGCTCTTCCAGACAGTATCGAGAGTCACACGACAAAATCGGCTCTAAACCGTAAACGTAAAATAGGCCGCAATTTTGAACTTGGACAACTTCTTGCGTGGCGTCACTGCGAAACTCCTTGCCGCACATTCCACACGCCGATGACTGGTCATCTAGAAACTTCAGCCGGCGACATACAGTCCTGAGCACGACACCATCCTGTACAGATGGATGTCCCCCAACCAGATGGGTTTCCCCGTTTAACCCGCCACATCGTCCGCGAAAAACAAAGAGATCTTTCGAATCGATGCAACCATCCTTCAATTTCAACGACGCGCCTCTTGACGAGAGAAATCTCACAGATCTGTAGTAGTTGGCCTCGCAACTAACCGTGTTGGGCGATACATGGTCGTACAGGCGAGTGTTATCCCAAACGAGCTTGTAATTATTGCATAAGTTATTCTGGCTTGGCAGAGGGGGTGCCGGGGGGCTTACTAAAAAAGAAGAGACAAGTGAAAGCAATGAAAGCAAAAATATTAAAGACACGCCCGTCGAAAACTCGTAAAGTAGACTACAACCTAAGCTGCAGCGAGTACGATCAGCACAGCGAATAGCCAGAGATTGTAACACGCTGATTTTCTGTCGCTCTTTCGAGACCTTGTTGATTTGCGGTTCCCTAATCCTAACCGCACAGGTGGAACACCCCAGGGGCACTCTCTGGGACTCACTCTTGGACCTTTGAGCCTACCTTAGACAACTCTGGAAAACTCTCTGGAACAGCCCTGGGACATCCCCTTGGAAGTTTCTAGGACAACCCTTGAATAGCCCCTGGGGAAAAGAATGAAGGAAAGTAAGCATATTATTAAGTTTACATCCACGGCAAGTTAACCTAATGCCAAACTTCTTTCAACAATCTCTCGGTTCCTGACAAAGTTTTTAAACCTTTTGATAGTTCAAATTATTTTTGAGGACTGCCTGAACCCCCATGTCGAAGTAGCTTGAATAACTTATAGTGGACATTAAAAGGATTCGAAATAAAAGCACTTCCAAATTTTGATTCGATACCAAAGGCTTTTCAAAATCATTGAGAGACATGTGTCCCAAGGTAATACGTCCTTGGAATGTCTACGCTGTCTTGTGAATTTATTTTTAGTACCATTCTGTGCCTGGAATCGCTACTATTGTAGCGTAAGGTTTTGGATTCTCCACCGCATGTTTCGAATGAACTAAAATACAATCTTGTGAATGCGACTATACTCGACGTTATTCGAATAGCAAAATCACGTTTGTATTAAGAAGCTTTCTGATATCGAGAGATGCAGAGATGCGGTTGATGGTAACACAGCTTACGTTGACAAGCATTCAACAGTGAAGTGACAGACGTTGCTCAAGAAGGATGAGATTTTAAATGAGCTTCTCCGTCGGGCGAAAACCCCAAACCGAAAACTGACAGTTACCTGCAAGTGGGCTTACAATAAACGAGACTTTGTTCATAACCCCAGAGTGTGTTCAGAAAACATTTTGTGTTCATACGCCCGGAATGGGTTTGTCTACGTTTATCAAGCTTTAATTTGTGTAGAGGCAGTTGACTGGATTGCCAAGTAAAACGTGGTCGTGACCCTCATAGCGAACAAAGGCGAAGAAACTTTATTTGGCCGGGCTTTCATCATCGTCACGAGATCGGTAAGAAGAATACAGAAAGGGTCTTAAAATGCAGAAACTGTGTAGACATACACGATTGGTCAAGGTCTGAATATCCCATACCGGTAAACGCAAATCGATGTTTTTGAGGTAAACATCATACATTTCGCCGTATATGTGCCATAACTCAGTAAGACGTCGTTAGAAGTTCCAAGACGATTAAAATTTGTGCATCGAGAAAAATTTATAGGGTTGCTTCTCAACCGTTAACGAATGCGGTAAACAACATGTGTGGTTAAAACGTCTATTTCTGGCGCAAGAGAAAAAATTCGACAAGAACATTGACTGGAGTTCTGTATAACATGCCTAAACAGAGTCCACTTTATTGCGACCACAGGTGGACACGAGGAGAGATGAAAAGGCCACGACGCGATGCCGATGGGAATGCTTGAACACAGCCTCATCCTGAATTGGAAAGATGGCGATTATCATTTCAAAATTCCATTTATTATGTATGGACATTTCGAGCGCATTCTGCAACGGCTAGATAAAAGCAATGCCCAAGGATCGCTTACAAAAAAAACTTACACCATGCTTATTTTGCGACAAGGCTATCAAGCCTCACATATGTCAGATAGAATTTCAAGAGCCAATTTCCACAATAGAGACAGCAGTTATACCAAGACTGTCACCTCATCATTGATCTGTCTGGCAGACATTGATGACAAGACGATAATAAGATCTCGGATTCGACAGGTTGGAACTTACCCAGCGGAGCATTTGATGGTAAATTAGTCTGGTTAAGTACGGATATACACAACATCTCAAACTTGGGTTCTACAGTCAAGAAAATCGTTGCCAAGAGCGTTCCGGCATCCAGATTGTTATGATTTTCCATTAAGATCCTTATTTTCACTTAAGCACTTAAGATACATACTATTCGTTTTTTGTTTTCAGTTATGCCTTGGCCAGCTATGTGAGTGTGCGCGATGCTCCGGAAAATAATAATCAAATAAATTTGATACTGCTAACATTTTATGTTGCATAAATCACGCAAGATTTCCCTTCTCTAGACTTGTTGTAAAGAAACTCATAGGATATATATAGAATAGATCGGATAGTAGGTGTTGCGTACAGAATAAATCAGCTACCTGCAGATATAGGATAAATCGGCTACCTGCAGATATAGAATAAATCAGCTACCTGCAGTTATAGCTTGCGTGCACAATCTCCAGACCAAATCCTTTCGGAGCGAGTTCTTCGTCAGAACATAAACAAAATATCCACCACAATTCCTGACCACGACTACGAACGACCAAACGCACTCGCAACTACCTGGTGGCGAGAAGCAAATTTCTCTCTCCACGACAGCCAGCTTACCACGCGGATGTGGCCCGACCACCCAGCCTCGATAGTAAGTGTTGCACGGCCTTTGCGAGGCCGTTGATGGCGACGGACAGTTCTCCACAAGCTTGACATCTGCGGCCCCATTTTTGAAGCGCAGAGATTGTAAACTTGAAGTTATCGTCAAAGCGTCTGTTCTGAGGTTGGCAAAAGATGAAGGCAAAAAATCCCATTCTCGATCTGCATCAGCGAATATTCTATGGCCAGCGCTCTCGCATTCCCAAGGAAGGGTCGATGAATCTACACAGATTAAAACGTATTCCATCAATAAATCTAAGCCCTATATGAATACATGAAAGTAGCGGTCCCTAGGAATGTCTACGGACTAAACGCAATTCTTGGTAAGCATACATATCTGCATGCATACACACATCCATCCAACCATCCATCCATCCATCCATCCATCCATCCATCCATCCATCCATCCATCCATAGATACATACATACATACATACATACATACATACATACATACATACATACATACATACATACATACATACATAC
>QQSS02230191.1:0-10300 GCA_003687565.2 Craspedacusta sowerbii | reverse complement strand
GTATGTATGTATGTATGTATGTATGTATGTATGTATGTATGTATGTATGTATGTATGTATGTATGTATGTATGTGAATAAGAGTATGCGTGCATCTCTGTTGTGTGATGCATGTTTGTACGAAAGCCTATCTGCAGGGCTACACGTTGACGGTGGATTCTCTTTCAGGAGTGTCTCTTGGCGTCGTGGCCATTCCATGCCGCTTTGTCGTGGATGTGGGGCGCCACTCTGCTGAAATGTTTGCGGTATCGGTTCAGGGTCCGAGCGACGTGGATGTCGATTGCCGTGACTGCAAGGACGGCACTTACGACGTTTCCTTCGTGCCCATGCGGTCGGGTAAGTTTTTTTCATTCATCTTAGCTGGATAGTGCAGGACTTTAGGATTCTCGATGGTTAAGGAAAACAAAAGAAAGATCAGAAATTAAACTTCGTGCTTTTGTACATACAAGTCCAGGATTTGTTATGAAGAAATTTGTCCAGTATACCTTGAGCCTCTGCAGTGAAAAGTTTTTATTTCAGCTTACCAATTAACTGTTGAACCCTGCGACTATAATATTTGGACAATTTTCTTTTTTTTACTTTAAGACTTTACTTAAGACATTAAAAGGATTTTTGAATATAATTTAAAATTTACTATTTCTTGTAAAGTTATCATTTTGCCTGGAATTATTGATCCAGTTTTCCTGAAGGAAATTTAGCCTAACTAAAATTCGGTTTAGGCGATTACCAAATCGAACTTAATCACGGTAAGAAGTCTGCAAAGTACACCTGTTCGGTTGCACAGAACGGCCAGAGCATCCAAGTAGGCCATCGCACTGAGGTGTCTTTGACAATCAGAGAGATGTTGGGAAACAATTTGTCGTCTCTAAAAGCTATTCTTGAGGGTCCACTTGGAAACGAAGAATCCGTTATTCTGAGGGAAAGCTGTGGCACAATTACGGGATCGTTTGTACCGAAAGAACCAGGTGTGAATTTGCTGTATGTAAAGGTCGGGACGAATTGGTTGAAGGAATCTATGACTATTATGGTGAGCGAAGCTTTGATTGTGGGTGAACAAAGTCGTGTTCACTTGGAATGTGGAGAGTGCCAAATACCCTACGATTTGCCAGTCATGAAGGCACTTTTAGTCCGACCAAACGGTCTTGAAACCCTGTGTCCCATCCTGGAAGGCGACGACAACGCTCTCGTTGTCTCGTTTGTAGCGGACGAACCAGGCAAGCACGTCATACGAATTTACAAAAACAACCAAGAGGTCAACGATAGCCCCTTTGTAGTCGCCATCCAAGGGCGAACATCAAAATACCCCAAAGTACATCAGCAATTTCAAAGGCAATTCCACCAAGCAACGAAAGTGACAAAGAATGACATCAACAAAATGACCGGTACTTTGCACCTGCCTTCTGGTGCAGACAGACCAGTGAGCTTATTTCTCAGCGAGCAAGGCACAATTGGAGTTTCGATTAAATCTGATGAAGCAGGAGAGCATTTGCTCAGCATAAAAGCCATGGGCAAGCACATCAGAAACAGCCCATTCTCAGTTTCTGTTTTAGACGACGAGCCCGGAGCGAACGCTAAAAGCGTGGAAAACGACCCACGGGCAATGCAAAACATGGAGCCAACTTTCGCAGTAAAAGAAATGCAGAAACTTTATCAAGCCGAAAGTACAGAATTAAATGGAGAATTTAAAGAAATTGCTATTAAGAAAGGGAATGAGCTTAAGGAAAACACGAACAGGTCTGGGAAACTATTTCCAACCCATCGTTCACCTGTCGTGTCTGAATCAGGCGCTAGATCAGACAAATTTCTTAGTGTCGGTCCAGCAGAAGTTTTTCACAAGACTAACGTAAAAAAGGCAGCTTCTAGCGAATGGGAATTACTGTTTCAGATAACAGGTATCGATGTCGCCAAGGACATGCAGGAGAATAACATTCAAACATGGCTTGTTCGTCCCGACGGCAAACGCGAGCAGATTCGAAGCTATGCGGGGCCTGGTGACGAAGTGGCTGTTTCGTTTACGCCTGAAAACGACGGCAAGCATTTCGTGGAAGTAAGCCGTTTCGGCATCCCTGTCCCCGGAAGTCCATTTGGCGTAAGTGTACAACTTGAGAAGGAATCAGACACGGCCTTACACCAACTGGTGATAGAAGAACAAGAGTATTTTGAGACTTTCTCTGATAGAAATGGCCAATACAGAAAGCAATCTGGTGAAGACGTTTTAAAATCTCTCCGACACGTTAAGTATGGCGAGCATCCAGAGAAGAGCGATCGACTGACACATAGCTCGTCTGCAACGACGGTCGAACAAAGCAGCCACAAGCCTGAACCAGTACTGGAACTGGAAGTTGAGCGTGTCGCAGCCTTCGTGGACACGTCCCAAAACTTTGAAAGTCTTTTCAATATGTTCAATAGCAATGCAGAATGTGTAAGCGAGGGCGAAACTCCTACTCCGGCTAGAGACTTGAGTCATGAAGCTAGAAACCTTACCATACATAATCACGACACGGTATCTGCTGAGGGTTCTCTTGAAAAAATAAATGCTGCTGCTGCCGCTGCTGTTGCTGCTGCTGTTGCAGGAGACACTGATGCACGAAATGCAGTACAGACAGAGCAAGAAAATCTTGCACATCAACACAAAGATCGAGTGAGAAAACAGCCTACTAACGGCTTGCAAGAAGATAAGCATATCGAAAAAGCTTTTCGAGAAGAACAAACCGTAATGGAGCCTCGGGATAGAAGCAAGGAGGTCGCGTGGGAAGGACCGATGGGAATTACTCACGCGGTGCAGGAAGAAAAAAGCGATGTGAGTCTAAGTAAACAAAGCGAGTCTGTAACGCAAGTTGAAGAACTCGGCGCTGCTCACGCGCATCTTAAAGAGCGAAACACAAAGAGTGTGCGTCAACAAGAGCGAAACGAAATAGTTGCGCGAACAGAAGAACACAACGCAAACCAACCGCGTGACAACGAGCGACGCACAAAGAATGTGCGTCAAGAAGAGAGAAACGAAATAACTACGCGAACAAAAGAACAAAACGCAAACCAATCGCGTGACAAAGAACGAAATACAAAAACTGGGCGTCAAGAAGACCAAAGCGAAAAAAACACGCGAACAGGAGGAGAAAACGCATCCAAAACATATGGGAATAAGCAAAATGCAAAGGTTTCGCTTCAAGAAGAACAAAATATACTGCGTAGCCAAGAGGAAGAACTATCTAACACCCAACGCGACGAGAGAATCGTTTCGGAACGCGTGACGGAGATACCAGCAAACGAGCGGAGCGCAAAAGCTGCGCGTCAGAAAGAACAAAGCAAATCGAAAGTGCGAAGCGATGAGCCAAATTCGCCGAAAGTTCGAGCAAAAGAAAACAAGTCGAAGCATGCGCACGAAGGTAACGCAACATCAGTACAAGCGACGATCAATCCTGAGCCATCTGCAAACTCGCGCAAAGAAGAGAAACGTCTAGAAGAAAATGACATGAAAACAAAAACAGCAGCCGAAGCTGCAAACAGCATGGGAGCTTTTGCAACCTTTGGGAGGACATCAAGTAACGTCATAGGCATGCATAAGCTAACGGTCGCCGGAGGCGCGTTAGATGAAAATGCCCAAGCGGTACCACAACTGTCAAATAGACAAAACGTTCCTGAGGAGAGTTTCCTTGACAATAACAGTAAGCTAGCGATGTCTATCGTGAAAGGTCAACAAGATTTGGTCACCTTGAGATCGGGATACAGCGGTCGGGAAAGCTCGTTTCCAAACGTCGTCAAGGAGAAAGAGGAAATCACGCCAACCCTGGATGTAAGTTCCACCGTGGGAGTAAAATGCGAATTCCACTTGGAAGTTCCGGAAATCAGAATCCCCCAAGATCTTCATAACAAACACGTAGAAGTCCGGGTTGTAAGTCCAACAGGAATCCGAGGCGAAGCTGAATACAAGCCGGCAAAGGACAATTCCATATTCGTCTCGTTTATTCCGACCGAAGTTGGCTCGTACGAGATCGAAGTGAAGAAGAAGGGAAGGCAAGTTAAAGGAAGTCCGTTTAAGCTTGCGCCAACCCGGCGAAGAGCACGTGCTGATGAAAGTAAAATGGCGGCAGGGCGCGCTCAGAGCAAAAGAGATACAGTATTGCAGAAAGAGTTGCAAAATAATCCAAAAGGATTAACGACTCCTTCATCCACACGAGCTACACCAGCAAGTGCTGACGAAGTAATCGAAGTAAATCTTACCAAAGAAGAACAGAGCACAAATAAACGTGTGATAGAAAGGCGCTTCAACCCTGGCTACAGGCCTGTTATTAACGAGCCGTCCATATTTCATCTCATTAGCAGTGAATGCAATCCAGACGAAATAAGTGGCGTATCGGCAGTTCTGGTATCCCCATCCGGATACAAGGTCCAGACAAGCGTTCGTCATGGTCTCGACGATTCTATTGAAATCGGCTTCATTCCCACCGAGCCTGGCATCCACTTTCTTTACGCTAAGAAGTACGAGAATTTCATTGATGGAAGTCCATTTCCAATTGTTGTGAGTGAGAAGCGAGAAGGATCCAGCGACCGCCTATTGCATGAGGTTGACGTCCCCATGATGGATGACATTATTGACGAAAATTCGCCCGAGTCTCTATCGGCATTTGACTCGTCAGAGGGTGCGCAGAAAAACGACTTTAAAGGTAAAGCTGTCAGTGAAGAAGACAAGATGAAGGATGCCGATGCAACGGTGAGAGAAAACTCGAAGCTAGGACGCATCCTTGCAACTGGCGTGGAAGAAACGCGCGAGCCTACTGGAGACACGTCGTATGTCATGAACCATACGCCTGGCTGTCCAAAGGTAGGTCGAGAATGCCTTGTGCAGCTTTGCCTAACAAATGAGAAAATGAAGTGCCTCAACATGACCTTAACGAGGCCCGATGATTCAGAGGAAACACTAGAGTGCCATGGACAGGGCAACGATGTCATTAAGTCCTGGTTTATTCCACACCACCCTGGAAAGCACAAACTTTCGGTAACGGGTAATGGCGTGGACTTGCTTGGAAGCCCGTATGAAGTCTACGTAGTGGAAGATAAGCAACCGCGCCTGGGAGAGTACTTTGTGTTCCGTCTTGAGCATATACAGTGCAAAGAAGAAGATTTACGAGCCTTCGACGGTGTTTTAAAGTGTCCGTCGGGCAAGAGAATAACGGTGGACAAGCTAATCGCAGATAATTGCTTAGCTCTCGAGTTCACGCCGTCAGAAATAGGTACACACTTTCTACAGGTCACTTATAACAGACAGGAAATCAGAGGCAGTCCATTTGAGTTGCAGGTCGTCGGAAACAATAAACGCGCAGAGCTGATGAAGAAAAGTCTTCTTCAGCTGAAGGAGGATTTCATAGCGGCTGTCGTGGGTACAGAATGCAAATTGAATTTGCACATCTTCGAGCTGCATCTACCTAATGACATCGATAACAAGGTGGTCGAGGCTTGCCTCACTCGCCCGAGTGGCAATAAGGAGTTTCTTATCGGTTCAGTCGGGGAAAACGACAATTTTGTTATTTCATTCACACCTACGCAAGACGGTGTGCACAAGGTTGAAGTACGGAAGCGAGGACATCATGTTCTTAATAGCCCTTTCAAAGTCATAGCTGAGAAAGAAGCAAGATCAACTGCTGATGGCACTCCAAAGGTCGAAGAAATAAGGGAAGTCCTAGCCGAAGAAGATATGGTTGAAGTCGAAGAGGTGAAAGATCTTGAGACAGTCATACTTCCCAAGCCAGACGAAGCCACGGCAAGAGTTGATAACAGTATAGCTTCTTTCAATAGCGTCTCCACTGAAGCGACTGTTGGTACCGGCAGCAAGAGGGAGAGGAGAGACAAAGCCGCGGTCCAAACGCCCCCTTTGCGTGTTCTAGAAAATTCCGGAGCGGGGAAAGTACGGGAAATCAGCACGAGGGAAGCAGCTCCAGAAGAAATACAATCTCATGGATTCGCATCGCTCGATGCAGAATCGTGCAACGTCACGAAGGTTGGAACTAAGACCTCGACTCAAATGCACCCGTCCTTGAATGTGGATCATAATGTCTCAAGCGTCACACTAAGCCAAGAGAAGCCCGGAAGGCAGCTTAAACGGCTAAAGCGCATGGAAGAATCTGAGAATCCACACAAGCTAATCGACCACGAGACGAACCAACCCTGTCGCACAGTACAAGTGGGAAAGCGGTATCAGTTGGAGTTTCCCTTGGATAATATCAATGAGAACGATGATTTAAACAGTATCGAAATAAACGTGACTGTTCCAAAAGGGGAAAATAAGGCTCTAACCAGTTTCAGCGCAAAAGATGGCTTTCTGTCGGTTGACTTTCGCCCATCTTTGCCCGGTACTCATCTGTTTTACGTGACTACAAAAGGATTGCCAGCTCTTCGGAGTCCGTTTGCGGTTGAAGTTGAAGGCAGCGATTCCGAAGACATGCATGGGGCGATTCGTGGTCTTCAAGAGCAGGTAACCAAACACACCAAAGTTGGGGGGCAGGTTGTGGTTAAGTTAGACAGTCCTGATTTAAAACTACCAGTCGATATAGTGCGAGGTTTGCTATCGGTCGATGTTACATTTCCAGATGGAAAAACCGGTAGTGTGACAAGCACATGTGATGCCAGCGGGCAAGCTTTATGCGTGCCCTTTACGCCAACTACCTCCGGCGAGTATCTGATTAACGTTAAGCGAGAAAATACATCTGTGAGACACAGCCCTTTTCATGTTATTATCGACGAAAATGAACTTATAGAATTTGAAAATCAGATGACGGAGAGTTCTAGCATTGCAAAGGAATCCTCTCAAACAGTCGACGCGATTGCTTCTACGAGCGCAAACTCGGAAGACCGACAATTACGAGTCACAGGCCTTAGAATCGCTAACGAGCAGCTACCTACCGGGAAACGTCCAGTCGTCGGCGAGATTTTCGTGTACCGCATCCCAATGGAGATTCCGAATCCTGACGTCATCTTACTTATTCAGGCGACTCTCGTTCACCCAAACGGATACAGACAAATACTTTCCGCATGCGTCGAGAACGAGGCGAATATCTCCGTTCAATTCACCCCAATGTTGTCTGGTCTGCATTCTCTCATCGTTACGTACCGCAACCATCAAATTCGAGGAAGCCCATTTGCATTCACAGTTGGAAAAAATGCAGCGTCCAATGATCAGAAAGCTGGCTTATTTGAGGTACACGTGGACGTACCAGATATCAAACCACTGGAAGCGCTAGATAATATAAATGCCAGAGTCGTCTATCCTTCAGACGATGAAGGAGTGGCAATCTTGCTCCCGAATATCGGCGAAGACTCAGTGACGGCGAGGTTCGCTTCGACGGAAGAGGGAGATCACTTGATGCACTTGATGGAAAGTAAAGGTCATCCCGTCGCTGGCAGTCCATTTGGAGTGTCCATTAGACCGGGAAGGATTCTACCAAGTGCAAGCGCTTCTAAAGTCATCTGCCAAGGAGAAGGTAAGTGGAATTCGTTTCAAATACTGACATGTTGCAGACCGGTGGTCGAGGCACACGCTTACGTCGGATTAGCTGGATTAGACGTAAGCAGAGTTTCTTCGGGGTGTGAAAATGAAAATATTGCAGTTTGGTTCTTGTCAAATAAAAATAAGTGAAATTCACTTGCACAGATTTGGGGGATAAGTTCTTCATTTAAGGAGAATCTAAAAAAACATACTCCTAGGATATATGTTGAAGATATTCTAGATGATAATCAAACGCTTTACGGGTTTAGATCTATGCCACGCTTTAAGAGCATTGACCGAGGACTAAAAATTTATTCTCTAGGTTTGCAAGCGGCAATCGCGAATAAGCAAACATCTTTCCTTGTTGACACTCGGTCGGCTGGCCAAGCTCGTCTTGATTTATTCATCGAAGGACCGACGAAAGTGGAGGTCAATTGTCGTAGCAATGCCGACGATACAACGACCGTCGATTACGTCGCTCCAATTCCCGGGACGTACTTGATTAACATCTTATACGGTGAAGAGCATGTTCCCCACTCGCCTTTCCCTTGCGTTGTGAATCACGGCAAGGCGGATTTCGGAAGTGAGAATCTTATATCGCAATGCGACGAGGCCCTCGGATGCAAGTTGCTTGGCTTGCAGGACGAGATTTTCCGAGCTTGCAAGCCTCACTCGTTTCAGATTCAAACTGTTCAAGCTGGCGAAGGCGACTTATGTGTTTCCGTTGAAGGACCCGCCGAAACAGAAACCCAGTGCACCGCCAATGACGACGGTTCCGTTGACGTCAGCTGGTGTCCGCCAGTTCCAGGCGAATACAACCTCAGCGTGCGATTTGACGGCAGCCACATACCAGGTAGCCCGTTTAAGAGGTACGTCGTACCCGAAAACCTCGATGCACTAGAGTACATGGAGGATTTCCGAGGACAGACCGTAGGAGTTGGTCAGGCGACGGGATTCTTGGTTCGTGTCGGAAACGAATCTTCGGCGGCGGCGTTTGTAACAGCACCGTCTGGATCCAGTGTCAAGTGTATGACCCTCAAATTGTCAGAACACGTTCGCTATGTCGGATTCGCGCCTCTTGAAGAGGGAGCTCACGTGGTTAACGTACGCGTAGACGAGCACAATGTACCAGGTTGTCCGTTCGTTATTAACGTCGTAGATATGACCACGGATCCAGGTAAAGTGACGGCATACGGAGCAGGCCTGAAAGCAAGTGCAGTTGGGCAAGCCGCTCAATTCTTTGTTAACGTGCTCAGCGCCGGATCCGGTGCGCTAGCAATGTCCATCGACGGCCCGTCGGAAGTGAAAATCCACTGCGTCGAAGAGGACGACGGGATATACAGAGTCAATTACACTCCCCTGGCTAGAGGCGACTACAAGATAAGCATTCGCTTTTCTGACAAAGAAATAAACCACAGCCCATTTCAAGTTCGTGTGTTTGCGTCCACGGCTGAGATGAATGACGCCTTCCAGGCACAAATGGCCGCATTCACGTGCATGCCGGAAGGTTCCGGACTTTTTGAGGCGAGGGTAGGCCAACTGGCATTCTTCACAGTCGACACGGGAATAGCTGGTCGGGGTTCATTAACCGTAGGTATCGACGGCCCCCCGATACCAGTCGAGGAACTGCTGGTGAAGCACACAGTAAATAACGTGTACCAAGTTAACTATCGCCTGGGTGAGCCGGGGGAATATACAATGAAAATCAAGTGGGCCGAACACCATATTCCCGGGTCACCCTACAAAATAACTGTAAAGCCTTGAGATTCTGAACTTATGTACGAAGATTTGTAGGAGTAAAGTAAGTTAGTATAACTGTAAATAGTGTTTGCGCGTATTTTTGTACTAACCAACAGAATGCTGATGATGACAATGAATATTTAATTGAACTTCTTAGAGTTATTTATGCTTGAAGGTATTCAACCCAAGCGTCAAACAAATGAATGCGCGCGGGGCAAGATACAGACTATGACGCATATGCTGCTATCAACTGTCGGCGTGTTTCCGTAAAACAAGCCAGTACGCACAGTCCCATCACGACCGACTAGTCGGACACTTCTAATAGATTCATTTTCCAATCTATTAACATCGATTTATTTGGAGTGAAATGCTCATTGACGTAATGTGCTATACTACAAGATTGATACCAGCTGGAGTAACTCTTGTCAGAAAAACGACAAAAAAAAAAAATTGTGAAGATATGCTGGGTTGATGCGCGATAGAGCAGTCGATTTGCCGGACGGTTCATAAAGCGATTTGAGTCAACGAAATCATAATTGCTCAAAAGGTTCAATTACCTGAGCCAAAAAACTAACACACTTGCTGACGATCATCACTCACAGAGTGCACAAAGAAGTATGGGTAGATTTTATGCATCATCTTGTTTCTATTGAGAATGCATGTTGTTCAGCACATGTTCACTTGCACAGCGCTCCCCTTGGTCATCGGCTACGACCTACAGACGTAGCTAAAACGTTTTCAGTAGCGATTCGACGTTTTCACAGCGTCTACCAAAACGTACAGTCAACCAAAAGTGCAAAGCTCATTCGCCAGGTAAGCAGTCAACCACTAGGCCCCGCTAATTCAGTAAATCAGGCCACCATTCAGTTAGTAGATGAGTCCATTAGTCATTTGATCGGTCAGTCAATCAATCCGCGACTTGGAACAGAAAGACGAACAAAGAAACATGAATACACACATTCAAAAATTCACACACATAAATACACACAGTCATATATACATATATACATACATAAATACAAACATACATACATACATACATACATACATACATACATACATACATACATACATACATACA